>CABHPH010157872.1:33671-62912 GCA_902168325.1 Peromyscus nudipes
TAATGTGGATGCCTTATCTTGAATAACATCTCAGGATTCACAAAATTCTACAAGTATATATTGATTTCTGTGGTGAATTGTTTTATACTTTTCTCCCTTATCAACTATGAAATCCAACAAAAGAATTGTTTATTACAGCTAGTATGCTGCACTAGTTATAAGGCAAGGCCTCAGAAGTTTATAAAAAATGTTTGAGTGCCCTACACCTACCTCCATCTGATTCCTTCCCTATGGCTCCCTGGAGACGTTAAGGAGACATCACCCTCACTGAAAGGTGAAGAAAGAGTTGCCAAGGATTGACACAAAGTTGCATGTAGCAGGTTCTATTCACAGACATCAGAACACATTCAATAGAACATGAGACATACAGTCAAACACTAAACCAGGAGTCCCTTCAGGACATCATCTGAGGAATAAAACAAGTATGTGATGGGTCATGCCTGTAATCCAAGAACTCTGGAGTGAAGGTAAAGGATTGCCATGAGTTCCAGGCCACCAGCCTGGTCTGTACAGTGAGCATCAACCCACCTGAGCTAAGTGTGAGGAGTCTCTCTCTCTCTCTCTCTCTCTCTCTCTATTTTTTTTTTGTATGTATGTACATATATATACATACATACATATATATATCACATATATCATATATATGTATATACCATGGCCCAAAGACGTGGGGCAGTGGATAAAGATACCTGCCACCAATCTTGATGACCTGAGCTTGAGTTGCAGGAAAGATCTGACTCATGCAAGTTATCATCTTACTTCACTCATGTGCTGTACCACACATGTCCACACACAGAAACACACACATATACAAATAAATATATTTAAAACTTTTTTAAATTCAGTTTCATACTTTATTTAGCTTATAATCAAAACCCATAGTATCTAAAATTTCTAAAATTATTGTTACAATTCACATGCCTTTTACTTAGTACCATTAATACTGAAAAATCATGATATTTTAATAATTATTTTATTAATTAGTTATGTATATATTTGTGTGTGTCAAGATATATTTTATTAACTATTTATGTATATATAATTTTTGTCTGTGTGTGGGTACAGGCACACATGCTCATGGATGATCACAGAGGTTAAAAGAGGGCATGAGATCCCCCAGAGGTGGAGTTATAGAGGGTTGTGCACTACTCGATGTGGGTGTTGTGAACCAAACTCAGGTCCTCTGGAGTAGCAGCAAGCTCTCCTACATGGTTAGTCATCTGCCCAGCCCCATAAAAGATATTATATATTATATATATTACATATAATAAAAATATATGCTCTTTTTAGAAAATATATGTGTACTTCCTAAAAAATAAGAATTATAAATCAAAGTCTATAAAATATGGAAGTATCAAGAATACTGTTTTAACAGATAACAAGGAAACCGGTTGAAAACTGTAAATAGAATGGAGACAAGCCATAGCATACCCTGCATGGCCTGCAGCACCAACCGATCCTGAGCCTCCTGACTGACTGTGTCCTCCTCATCTTCTTCAGAGGCAGTTCTGCAAGTGAGAAGAGACAACCTAAGCTGCACTTCCCCACTCCAGACCCAGACCCAAAGACGCTCTCAACAGACACAGAGGCATATGCTAGAGCAATCCCAGCCTCTGCCCACTGCCTTTGATTTTATGGAGAATTAAGTCCAGAGCTATAAAAGGATCACGATCTTTGAAGATGTTAACTTTTATAACTGCTTTAAAGTTTTCAAATATTTAACTGAAACTATTCACTTTAAAAGCAGTTGTATCTTGCAAAGTATGAACTGTAAAAATGCTTTTAAAGCCCCCAAAATACACTAATAAATAACAAATATTCTTACAACTAGATTGTAGACTGTGTTCCCATATATATATATATATATATAAATTATTAGCATTTTAATCATATTTAGGGTCAAAAAACATTCAACAAAAGAGTGTGTATTTCTATTATTTAAAACAACCCTTGATGTCATTATTTATTCATAGCACTTTTCACTACATAGTCAATCAATAAATAGTACCACCATAGGGACCATGGCTTTTCATGTGATAAAAGGCATCACAACAGCAATGTAAGAAACAGTTATAAAGATGGATTGATACCCTGTCTTTTAAAGCACCACTTTGCGGGCATTTAGTAAAATAGCAAAGACAAATGAATAAATTATTTTATTATAAAATAAAAGTTTTTAGGTTTTAATTGTCATAATTGTTCCCAAACATGGAGTTTGATTATAACACAGGACATAAAGTAGATACGCATAGCTATTATTTGTAAATGCAAACCTTAACTTTAGCATGAGTACTTTGCAATAGAAACTCCTTTTAAGATACAAACTATAGCAATTTCACTTATTTTCAAAATGACAAATGCATTTGACTTACTTCAGAGAACTCAAAGCTATTTGATCAATATTTGTAATTCGAAATCTAAATAATGTATTTTCCTTTATGCTCCTTGGAAGGCTAGGATGATCACAGCTCAAAAATGTCAAAGTTGCACCCTGAGGAAATGAACAGACAGATTTTTCAAAGCTAGAAGGTATCCAAAGTTAAAATATAACTCATTCTGATTGAAGAGATTTAATTTTTATTATAGTTGCCAGGATATTCTAATAGTGACCAAAATAAAGTAGATTTAAAGAATACTTAGGGACTACATGGATCCAGCTAATACTATAGAAAAATGAACTAATTTCAAAAAAAAAAAAAACCTAACACAGTACACTTCTATACAATAATCCACATGACTAAAGGAGACTTCATCTATTAAATAAGAGCCATGGGAGATATGAGATGAGTTCCACTGAATGCGTGGCAGTCCCTGTGGTGGTTAGTTTTGTCAACATGACCTAAAGCAGAATCACCAGGGAAGGGAGTCTCAACGCAGGACTGTCTATTTTAGGCTTACCAGTGAGCATGGGATTAGGGCGGGGGGACTATCTTTATAACATTGAGTTGGGAAGACCCATCCACTGTGGGTGGCATCATTCCCTGGGGATCCTGGAATATCTAGGACTGGAGACAGCAACTTGAGCATGTGTGCATTAGTTCATTGCTCGCTGCTCTTGGCTGTGGATGTGACATGACAGACTGTTTCAATTTCCTGCCTTCTCTGACTTTCCTATGATGATGATTGTAACCTGGAATTGTGAGCTAAATAAACCTTTTCTCCCTTCTGTTGCTTTTGTCATGGTATTTTATCATAGTAACAGAGAGGCGGGGGGAAAACTAATACAATCCCCAACTTCAGAACTAGAGCTCTTGGTTCACAGAAAAATGCCATGTGGAATGGGGAACTCTGGTAGATTGATCACACTCTCGCGCCTGCTCTTTTGATGATACACATCACAGAACTATAAAACCCAAATTTAACCTAGTTAGAGCATCAATTTCAACGGCAAAATTCCTACTAAAAATTCTCAACCCAAATTACAAAATTACTATTCTAATTTCAGAGTTGGTCTCATACACATATGACCAATGTATGGATAAATGCAAACTCAATAAAAGAGTCTTCGTTCTTTCTATAAGGAAAAATAAGGGGCCGGGCAGTGGTGGCGCACACCTTTAATCCCAGCACTCCGGGAGGCAGAGGCAGGTGGATCTCTGTGAGTTTGAGGCCAGCCTGGTCTGGTCTACAGAGTGAGTTCCAGGACAGGCTCCAAAACTACACAAAAGAAACCGTCTCAAAAAAAAAAAAAAGGAAATAAGGGAAGTGTTTCCCCCTCCTCCTTCTTGGATAGTTACTTTTAAAAAATTAATAACTGTGATGTAGGCACTTTCTTCTCCCTTTAGGGTACATATAACATCTTTTGAAAATTAAATACCTATTAGGTTTAAGGCCAAGGAAAGTCTTTTCCCAGGACCATAAGCCATTCCAGGAAAGGGAAATATCAAAGGAAAGACAACAGTCAAAAACTGCTCTTGTATATAAAGCTGCTGAGATAACCTTTCAAAGTGTGTCCTATAAACACAAAGTTCACACCTGAGGGTGATGCTTCCTTCCTCCCTCCCTTCCTTCTTGCCTCTATTTACCCCGCTTTCTCCAGTTACGACTCCTTTCTACTTTCATGGGATAAAGAAGGAACTCAATTCCCACAGTTGGTTCACATGAAGGGGGAGGGTAAGCCTAGATCAGCAGCTACAATGAATTTCCACAGCAGCAGCTCAGAAGTGGGTAGCAACTGTGACCTTCGATAGACAGTGAGCACGCTATCTTCAGAACGCACAGAAGGGGTCGGAACTGACCTTCTCCAGACATCAGGAGACAAATAAGAATGCCATGGGCATGGTGTATTTAACCCAAAATAAGATGTCTAGCATTTCCTCCTCCTTCGCTCCTTCCCAACTTGGTCATCACATCTTAGTGGTTGTATCCCTAAGGATGTATTTTCTAACTACCTCTGTAGCCACCGCTCTTGCTTATCAAGTAATATAGTAACATTTGGTGGGAATACAGCCATAGAGTGTGGGGCTGGAACATCTCGGGCTGGGGAGATGTTCCAGTTGGCACAGCATTTAATCTTGCAAGCAGGAGTGAAAGGATCAAATTCCAGAACCCATGTGAAAAATTCAGGACTTGGTAGCGCACACACACACACACACACACACCATGAGTTCTCTCCTAGATTAATATCCATCCAACCCATGCCTGCCTTATGTGCCTGGTCTTCAAACCATTCCGCACGATGAAATCAGAGCGATAAGTCTAAATTACAGATCTGATCATATAGCCTCTCTATTCTACCAACGTCCTCTCTTCAGTGACTCCCTAATATATTACATATTGCTCTTTAATATCAAGCCACTTTTTTATTTAGTTGAGGGGGTGGAGTACAGGTACTTGTGTGGGGAAGTCAGGGGACATCCTTAGATAGCATACCATATGCACTATCCACCTTTTTAAAATAAGATTGACCTGTCTCTGTCACCCCAGCATTGAGATTACAAGGGTGTGCTATCAAGTCCTGAATTTTTAACATGGGTTCTGGAATTTGATCCCAGGTCCTCCTGCTTGCAAGTCTGAACACTCTGCCAACTGAGCTATCTCCCAGCACAAGTCTACTTTCTACCATTCGCACCCTACACCTGTATCCAACCAGACTGACCTACTTTCACCTCTCCAGATAATCTATGTACTTTCTTGATTTTGTTCTTTGCATGTGTTCCGCTCTACCTTGAAGCCTTTTCTGTACCCTCATCTAGTCTTTAATTCAGTCCAGACAGCACTTTCTCTAGGAGCTCTTACAGTTTATACAGTCGGGTCCACTCTGGCTCCTATCTAACTGATTTCCACTATGCTCCAAGTATCACAAAGCAAAGCATGGTTCTAACTAGCCCAGTATTCTATCTCCGGTGTTCAGAATGTAAACATATATATTATTATATGAATGAATGGTACAGAGAATGTTTCATCATAATCGTATGTGAATTTAATGATTTAACAATTCAGCACAATGGGGATAGGGGAAAGTCACAAAAGCAATGGCTATCATAGTCACAGCTCCAGAGGACCATGCCATTCTACAGAGAAAGTCAAGTACCTCCTGAGGCGGAGCATTGCTCCCAGTGCTCCTGAGGCAGCCACTTACCCAGAACAGGCCTTCTACAGAGAGCTTCAAGAATATCCAGAGACAAGCTCTCTTGGCAACAGTCTCCATTAAGGAACAATGTGTGGATGTTTATGGAAAATAAATACTATGCTTAAGATTATGATCGGGATTTATCTGGGAGGCAGAACCTTCCTGGGAAGCATCAACCATTCACCATTTACACAAATGTCTCTGCTCAGGAAAATAAACTGGACCCGCACCCTCGCTCCACACCAGAGAGATGCACATGGTACAACACAAGGCGTTAAGTGCCAGCACACACACAAACTTACAGTATAGAAGTCACCAAGTCGGTACTGTTTTCCCTTTCTTCGTCCACACTGATGACAATAAATCCCTTTTTTAATAAAAGGAAGCACATTTGTTCTAGAAGTTAAGCAACAACAAAATGAAGTCATCCGATTCCTCTTAGGAGCAATTCTCTAGCATTCTTACAGGGTTTCAGAGCATACCTGTTTTTCCCGAACTTTCGATATTCATACACGGTTAGGGACTGGTCGTGGGTAAAGAAAAACCCAATTAGTTCTCTGCAGGCATCGCGTCCATTTCTAGAAAAAAAACATGTCAATGATTTTAAAATATGGTGATTTTTTAAAAATTACATAATAAACTAAGATCATACATCACAAGTGGCAATAATGTAAGTCCCTTGAATGTGTGGCAGTGAGTAAGGGTCACATAGGTTTGTGGGAAATATGCTACAGCTTGCAGAAAGCCCCATTTGAGTTAGATTTGGATAAAGAAAAAGACATAAGCTTAACAGTGGTGAGTGTCCAGCTCTGTCACAACGCAGGATGCTAATGGCAGACACTTAAGATAAGGCCGAAGGCTTTAAGAATGCTGAGTTTGCAAAATTTACAAGATTGAAGTAAAAAAATTAAAAGCCATCTTCCCTGTCATTGGCCCTATGAGTAATCTGCTAACTCAAACTATTAAAACTAAAGTAACCATCAGATACAAAAATTAACTTCGAAATGGTTTAGAATTGTCTATTAGTAATACACTTATTTATCCAATCTTTTCAAAAAAAAAACTTCAGACCAATTTTTAAATACTCTTACTTAAAATACTTATCATATAGTGTCTTATTGTATACAACAATAATAGGTAATGCTTAAAATTATATAACCCAAAAATTTACATTTTTCAGTATTAGTATAAATTTATCTAATCTTGACATTTCTATGAAAGAAGAGAATATATTATTATAATCACAGAAGTAAAAAAGAAATTAATAAAGTGGCAGTTACCTTGATAAGACCCTCCCATCAAATTCTACTTTCTGAGAAAGGTCATTCTCTGTTAATGTGGAGGTGGTTCTCACCCTGTCAAAATACATTTTGTAAGTCATTATTTTAGAGCAATTGCAATGATATAAATGGCAAGGGTTACCAAAGGGCTACGGCAATATTTTGAAATGGCACAGATTAAAAATGAAAATGAAAATTCAAAAATGTGATTATCTAAAGACGCAAAAGACATAGTGCCCCGAGCCACTGTCGTCTCCTTCTGTTCCCTTTCTCTTCCTTTGCTGTTACATCCTTACTAGACAGTCTGTGCTGGCTTGGCATGTGCTGCAACTGCAGACCTGAGCCTGCACACCAACTCAAGCCATTTCTGACCCTGTTCTTGTGCCTTCCTCCCAGCATAGTGCTTGGTTTCTTAGGGCCTGCAATTATGACCAACAAAAGTGGTTTTGTCAATAAACTCACAGGAAAGCATCTTGGCCTTATGAGATGGGAGGATGGGCAGAGGTTCCTGCAAATGAACATTAAGGAGAGTATGCACAATGACAGAGGCCGCTACGGCCCCGAGCTGCAGCGCCACTGAGCCATAGGACCAAAAACCACATATGCCTCCATCTAAGCAGCTCAGTGATTACACAGGGAGACAAATTCTGGCACACTGAGCCTTATCTATCAGATTTTCTGTAACAGGCAGCTGATACTATTCCTCACTGAAACAATGGAGGGAAAGAGTGCTGGATGAATGAACCACGTCAGGCTCTGGATATATCAACGATATGTCGTCATACTCTATAGAGAGCATTGCTGACCTTCTAAAGGCTCCTAGCCCTAAAAGTCTTTAAAATAGGAAGCAAAACACAAACGCGTACCCTTTCATACCTATACTTAATGGTGTCCTTTATCTTAAGAGATGAGAGTCAATGATGTGCCCTTACTGTTCGTCTAGCTTTCTGAAAACTGCAGGAATAGTGACAATATATGACAGCAAGAATGTGGGCAGCAGTCGTTGGAAACAGGCAAAGCTTTGCCGCTGTGATGTCTAGGTCCCACAGAACGGAAGCTGGAGATAGGAACCAACAGCCTGCTAACCCAGCGAGAGTTGGGAACACAGGGAGGAGCCCTGCAGGCTGCATCATCTCAATGCAGTGTAAGCCACTGGAACTAATGAAGTCATCCATCGTCCACTATGTTCCTGGAACGACTTTAAATGCTGGGAAAGTAGCAGCAGCAGTACCGGCTACCATTTATTGAGGACTTTGTAGACACTAGTCACTACTGAGTCACTTTAATATGCAGTGGTTTATTTAATGCTTGCAATAAAATTTAAGAGTAAAATACTGAGGTACGCACTATTATCCCCATTTCATAAATGTATTTATCATGGAAGACAGGCTAAGTAGTTGCTTACAGCCACAGGAGCATGCGACAGATGTGGAAAACAAATTACTTCCTAGTGGTGAGCAAAGGTGAGGTGATCACATCAGGGAGCCTGGAGTCATCACAGAAGGACACAAGCAAATACATATTTATACTATGAAATGCAGAGTGCCACGTGAGGTCCCAGGTGCCCAGGAAGTAGCACAAATGCTTCTCTGGATAAGTTCTGGATCAGTTCCAAAAGAAGAATTAAGCACACTGAATACTACCTGAAGATGACTGCTGCCACTTACAAAGTTGGTGGAAAGCACAGCTTGGGCGTGCGGCGACAACAGGCTAAGCGTGTGGCACTAGAATGACACAGACTAACGGCTTCTTTTCACTGGTGAAAAGCCTGTGGCGCCTGAGACAAGGATGAAATGTATGCATCGGCAGGAAGCTGACGCCCGAGAAAAGAGAAGACAGGGCTCGCTATACATGCCGATCCTACTGCCTACTTACAAAGCAAGGTTCCTTTTCTCTTCCCCTCCTCTTCCTCCTCCTCCTCCTTCTTCTCCTCCCCTCCTCCTCCTCCTCCATCTCCTTCTCCTCTCCTCCTCCTCCTCCTTCTTCTCCTCCCCCTCCGGGGAAAACAAAAGAGTGGGAAGCCATGGATCTGAAAATCCTAATGGATAGGCACCATGGGATTTTCTGAACTGGATTGACTTTAAACAAGCTGTATGTATTTGGTATGAAGCAATACTTCGACAGGTGCAAGAAAACAGACGAGAACTGAAAAACAGGCTACAAACCATCTGTGCACTTATGACAACTTGACACACAACATCGTAAAATTAAAACTCAGGGTGATATTTACTCTCAAGGGGGTTCGGATTTCTTAAGAGAAGACGCAGAGGATAACGGCAATCTAAGAACAGATTGGACAATTTGTCAAACTCCACATGAAGACATCTGGATGAACAATGCGCACGTGAAAATTATTCAGCATCATTAGTCTCCAGTGAAATGCAAAATAAAAGCACCAATACACATTGAGTAGGAGAAAGACAGTGAAAAAGCCAGGCAACACCAAGTGCTGGCAAAGATGTACAGCAATTACAATCAGACCATGCATCCTGCCTCCGGGGTTACTATTTGACAGTATCTTGTAGAGCTGAACGTGGGCATGCTAAATAGTCCGGAAAGGCTAAGTATTCCCTCAGCATAATGGAATATGTGTGTTGACCAGGAGGCATGCACAAGCAAGTTCACAGCAGTATGATTCATAAGTCACCGAGCACATTAAGCATCTGCAATGGTAAGCTGTGGTATATTCATATGATGGGATGATGGGCAGCAATGATAAAAACAATGACAAAGGACAACATGGATGCCACTCCTAAAGATGATGTTGAGGAAAAGGCATCAGGCAAGCTTCATTCAGAGTCTTTATAAAACATCACATTAGAGCTGGAGAGATGGCTCAGAAGTTAAGAGCACTGACTGCTCTTCCAGAGGTGGTGAGTTCAATTCCCAGCACCCATATGGTGACTCACAACCATCTATAATGAGATCTGGCACCCTCTTCTGGCCTGCAGGCAGACATGCAGACAGAACACTGTGTACATAATGAATAAATAAATCTTTAAAAAAATTACATTAGATTGATAATGATGATTACGAAGAAGAAGAGGAAAGTCAGATAAACAGATAGATAGTATTGGAGGAAAAAATAGCTAGACACAGGGCTAGAGAGGCAGATCAGCTGTTAAGGGCATTATCTTCCCTTCTAAATTATAGATGTAAAAACTTGGAATGCAAGGAAAATAGAATAAAAAATTTAAGGAGACAGCACTGAGGTCTGAAATTCCAAAACTTGTACTTCTCTTTATATGGTTTTAAAAACATGCAAATGCATTCAGTAAAGCACAGAAATATAGTCCAATAATGCATCATGAAGCTTTTCTTACTTCGTTTCATGCAGAGTTCGTCTCCTAACTCGAAGTGGCACCCTCTCTGAGTCTGGAGGGACATGAGAACTCGCTTGTTCCTCAGTGTTTAAACTTTGTTCTGGATCGCTGATGACAGCCCTGAGTAGGAAGACACAAGACCTGATGTCCGGCATGACAAAATGTGTGCTCACTGATTTCCGAGCAGTTGGAAAATGTCAGACACCAGATGGCAATTTGTCCCGATGTCATAATAATATTTGTCATATACGAGTGTACTTGATTATCAAAATACTGTCCATGAAAGGTGAATGCAGTTATTTGCATTTTCATCCAAAAAGAATGTAAGAACACCTCGAAACTCTGAAGGGAAACAAGAGCTTCGCGTCTTTCTTTTAGTACTCTTCACTCGCTGGTTTCACAACACTGGGAGGAATGTTGGTAAAGAAAATTTGCTCCAGTTTTCTTCCTGTTTCTGTAAAAGCACTGATCAAAGGCAACTTGGGGAGGAAAGGATTAATTTCATCTTGCACTTTACATTTCATTACTGAGGGGAGCCAAAGCAGGAGCTTGAAGCAGAATCCAAGAGGAAGGATGCTCACTAGTCTTCCCCCAGGCCCTGGTTGTCAACTTGACATACCTAGGAAGAAGGAACCTCCAATGAAGAATTGTTTCTATCAGACTGGTCTGTGGGCATGTCTGTGGGGGCATTTTCTTGATGGTTAATTGACACAAGAGGACCTAGCTCTCTGAGATTGTTACCATCCTTAGGCAGGTGTCCTGGGCTGTGACTGAACCTAGGAGATGTAGAATTCATGGATCACAGCTAACGACTCTAGATGAACAAGAGCTGAGAATAAAGGCTACAAAGAGAACAGCCAAGTGCGGCGAGCAGAAAGCCAAGCAGATCAGAGAACATTGCTTCCGAAAGGTGCAGGGTCTCCGTGGAGACAGACGCTGCTCATGGGCCAAGAAGATGAGAACTGAGAAGCCCCTTTATCTAGTGCCGTGACATCACCACTTTTCTTATGAAAAGAAAAAAGACGTCTTGCAGACCGTGACCTCACAGAACTTGCTGGCACTTACACAGTATGTGCAAGGCCCCAAGTTCAATCTCCCGCACCAAACGCAAGAAAGAAAGGAAAAAAGAATATGCGAATCAGATGTGGATAGCCACCAAACTAAACATGTTTTTGTCGCGCTGTAATTTATCGCTCTGTGTATATTTCGTACAGTTTTCTGAGGGATTTAAAATGACTGAGGAATACTTTCACAGTTCTCAACTCTACACAATTCACCCTGGTTGCCACAGAGACTCTGTGGGATTCTCATTTCTAATGGAAAGATAGGACGCTCGTCACCATTTGGAAACCGTAGCAGCAGGCTCGGGGTTAAGTGCTGCTTTCAACAAGGTATCTTACCAGTCTCCTTAAATGACAGCACACCTTTGAAAGGTAATTTTCCACAGGTGCTCTGACAAAAAGCCAATATCATGTGACAATCAATATGGATCAGAAGGTAACTCTAAGTAATTCTATGGTGCCCAAAAGCATACATCCCATTAGAAAGTAATTCTAGAAATCTAATGATTAAATAAAAAAATGCTATCTTCTAATTCATATGCAATTCAAATGTCCATTAAGTTGTCAGGAAATAATTAAGTAGTTTAAATAAAAATATTTAATAAAGACAGTAAGTAGAATTTTTAAGTGTGTGTGTGTATATGTACGTATGTATGTATGTATGTATGTGCACACATACATGCACACGCATGCATTTGGGCCTGCATGCCTGGAAATACATGATCACATGGGTGCAAATGTGTGCCCACATGACCGGACACCAGTGGTCAAACTCTGGTGTTACTCCTCAGGAGCCACCCTTCCTGTTTTTTGAGACTGGGTCTCTCACCAAGTCAGCTACGCTGGCTGACAAGCAAGGCCCAAGGATCTACCTGTCTCTTCCCCTGCATGGAAATTACAGACACTTGCTACCACGCCTGTCTTTTTCACATGGGTTCTGAGGATTTAAAGTAGGTCCTCAGTACTTCATAGACTGAACTGTCTCCCCAGCCTGAATGTTAAGTATTTCTACTCATCCATTTTTTTTAAAAAGTCGCTAAAATGAAAAGAGTACAGTGAACAGAAAGTTTGGGAACGAGCAGGTAAGCATTGGTTGACAAGTATAGGGGTGCTTTGCAAGAAAAAGATATTTAGTGGTCAGTTTCAGAATAGAGGACACTTATGAGTGACCAGCCTCACCTGGATAAGTGGTCTATCATCATTTGCTCTGCAACAGTTTGCTTCTTCTTCTCTACAGCCACGGTTTCCTGAGAAGATAAAACAAAAACAACTTTATTGTCCACAAAACAGAACTGATAATGCACATTATAACATATGAATGTTTTTTCTGATTGTTCCCATAAGTATAGATTACTATGGTTAATGTTAAATTCCAATTAGTCAATTTTTTTTTAATTTGGTTTTTCAAGAGAGGATTTCACTATATAACAGACCTGGCTGTCCAAGGACTTACTTTGTAGACCAGGGTGGCCTCTAACTGGCAGAGATCTGCCTGCCTCTGCCTCCCAAGTGCTAGGATTAAAGGCATGTGCCACTATCGCCCAGCTTTATATTTTTTAAGACTTATTTATTTATGTACTTTATGAGTACTCTATCTGTATGTACATTTGCATGCCAGAAGAGGGCACTGGATCCCATTACAGATGGTTATAAGCCACCATGTGGTTTCTGGGAACTGAACTTGGGACCTCTGGAGGAGCAGCCAGTGCTCTTAACCTCTGAGCCATCTCTCTAGCCCCATTAAACCTTAAATTACCATTTACTAAAAAAGAATGCACTAAAATTTCAGCAGACATCCTGCTCCATTTCCAACAAGTTGCCTTGCATTTCACAGTCAGAACAAAGGAGGAGAATGTGGTGGCCCTTTTTCTCTATGAGCCCCCTGGTGAGACACCCTGCAAAACCCATCTCAACTTGCTATAGGGAGATCCTCAACATGAACACACACACACACACACACACACACACACACACACACACACACACATATATGGGGGGCAGGGAATTTTGTCTAAACAAGTCACAGTAGAGAAGACAAACAGAATTGCAGTCATTCAATTTTCATCACAAACCTAAAGAAAACTGATGAGGTGGTTCAACGGGCAAAGGCACCTGCTGTCAAGCCTCATGATCTGAGTTCAATCCCTGGGACCCACATGATCAAAGACAAGAACTGACTCCTGTAAGTTGTCCCTGACGACCAAGGGCTCACTGTGGCATAGGCATGCCCACATACATATATGCTCAAATATATTAATCAATTAACATTAAAAACTCATATCATAGAAAGAATAACAATCTTTGCCCTGCACATAATGAATTAATAATAATAATAATTTTTCTTGATTACTGATTGTATTAAACGATCTTCATAAATGCTTCCTTCTGGATGCAGCGTGACTGCTGTACTCATAGACCCAGAGCAGCAAGAGATACTTGCACAAGATCAAGACAACCAAAATTCTGGCACAGGTGAGAGAAGTGCTCTCCAGGCCCCATGGCTTTCTGAGAAGCTACTGGTAACTGATAGCTACTGGGGAAAGAACCATTCTTTTTGAAAGTGAAGTCATTAACAGGTTTGTCATGCTCCAGTTGATTGACCCACACCCATTCATATATGGACAACACTAAGCAGACTTAGTGCTCTCTCTCTCTCTCTCTCTCTCTCTCTCTCTCACACACACACACACACACACACACACACACACACAAAAGACATTAAGTTGAGAGCAGGATGTGTTGTGGGAGATAAGGGGAGAAGTTGGGGGGATCAAATAGGGGCAAATATGGGTCATATTTCGTTGTATATGTGTATGGAATTTGCAAAGAAAAAATCATTTAAAAATTATAAAAACTGTCTTCACATTATTTTTTCACTTTCCAACTCACCTGAAAGTATGTTTCGCTATTTTTTAGGAAATATTCAATTGGAAGATTTGTTCAATTCCAGTTGGCTTATTGTGCAACTGTAAACACTAAAATATTTTTTTGACAGACATGTCAGAGTTTAAATTTAAGAGTCAAATTGAAGCATATTCTGGTGTTAGCATGTAATTCCTGCCATCTCTACTCATCACTCCAATAAATAAAAACAAGTATGATAGCATTGTTTTAAAGAGAGGCTTTGCAACCATAGTTTTGTTTGAAGCAGACATAAAATAGTTAATAAGAATATCAACAACTCTTGGAGCTCCGGGAGTCCAATTGGCGAGAAGGAGGAGGGTTTATGTGAGCTAGAGTTGTTGGGACCAGGGATGGATGGAATACAGGGACAAGTGGCCAAACGAATGGAAACACATGAACTGTGAACCAATGGCTGAGGGGCCCCCAACTGGATCAGGCCCTCTGAATGGGTGAGACAGTTGATTGGCTTGATCTGTTTAGGAGGCATCCAGGCAGTTGGACCGGGTCCTGTGCTCAGTGCATGAATTGGCTGTTTGAAACCTGGGGCTTAGTAGAGACCCTTGGCTCAGCCGGGGAGGAGGGGACTAGACCTGCCTGGGCTGAGTCCACCAGGTTGATCTCAACCCTCGGGGGAGTCTTTGCCCTGGAGGAGATGGAAATGGGGGGTGGGCTGGGGGGAGGGGGGCGGGACGGGAGGAGGATGAACGGGGGAATCTATGGCTGATATGTAAAGTTGAATTATATTGTAAAATAAAATAAATTAAAAAAAAACCCTAAAGCTATTTTCTATTATAAAAAATATGTATGAGTTTATCAAAACAATGGAAAATAGCTTGTTATAAATTCTACATATATATTCTACAATTGTACATCTCATTATTGGTTTGAGTTTAATAGCTCTTATTGAATATCTTTATTTTCTTGAATAAAATATTATGATATAAATCTATATTAAAACATGTAATGACTATTAAGGAAGAAAAAAAGAATATCAAAATCATAGCAGCAAAATAAAAAGTAAAAAGTCCTTAGAAACCTAAGAAATGGGCACAGTCACCTAAATGGTGGTCTTAAATTAAATTTAGCTTTTATTTGGCAGAAATTTAGGATGCAACATTCATACATCCAAATAGAGCTTATATCACTTAATAGCTACATTCTGTGCTGTTTTCTAAGATCACCACATTATAATTTTCATCTAATAATAAATTTAGAGCAGCAATAAATAGAAATTAAATAAAGCAATGTGTACTTTATGATATTGAAGGGTGGTACAAAGAGTAGACAATAACTAAAACATATTTAAACTATATACAGAAAAAAAAATCCACGTTGGCCAAAACATAGTTG
Organism: Peromyscus nudipes; assembly: GCA_902168325.1. NCBI lineage: Eukaryota > Metazoa > Chordata > Mammalia > Rodentia > Cricetidae > Peromyscus > Peromyscus nudipes. The sequence goes on from CABHPH010157872.1 coordinate 49,162, forward strand.
TAAAACCCAAGAACAAACAGAAGAGGGCGATTAATGACTATCACAGTCCATGCAGAAAGTCCGGTTTGAGCGCTAAGGTTCATGGGGACTTAGACTTTCTGTCAAAGATTGGACCCACCCTCAACAACACTGATTTAGATGTTTGCATGCATGATGCAGCTTAAAAGCACAGGTGACCTGTCCACACTGCAAAAGTTGCAGAGGAGCTTGAGAAGAAGGTCATCAAAAATCACAGCTCTGTTCTTTGTTAGAGGTGCTGGAAACTAGATCAAATCGCTTCCGCAGGCTTTTTTTTTACAGTCAACAGGTATTCGTTGCAGATGCCTTGAAAGTTCACTAATACAAATGTTTCCGGGAGGGGGCAGGCACAAAACAGATACACGGGAGTACCACAGCCAGGAAGTATGCTTTGGGCTTACTTGATGATGCCATTGTAAAGAAATGAAATCCATTCATAGCCAGATGGTTTGGGGTTTTGCAAAGTACACTATCTGTGGGATTTAGGTACTGGCGACACCCATTTCAAACACAACTTCGGGAGATAACAATCAATTTTATCTGGGACAGAATTTTGCCTCATGAGTAGCTTTTGTTATTTTTGTATGATAACCTGGATAATGTTCTTTATCCCTCTAAACATAAATACCTGAACAATAAAAGGCACAGAAAAAATCACTCTCCCCATCCCACTATAAAATCCATTGTGTGCTGATTCTGGCTGACAGCAACCAAATGTCTATATCTTAATTGTTTTTTCCCCTTAAACCACAGGCTCTCAACCTGTGGGTCATAACCACATTGGGGAAGAATATCAGATATTTACATTACAATTCATTACAATGGGAAAATTACCATTATGATGTAGCAATGAAAACAAATTTATGGTTGGGGTCACCACAGCATGAGGAGCTGTATTAAAGGGTTGCAGCATTAGGAAGGCTGAGAACCACTGGCTTAAATCCTAACACTTATGTAGCTGGGCAAAGCATATTGCTTTGTTATTATTTAGGCCATCCAAACCACAGCTTTCCAAGTTGTGAGTTATCATGTTGGTGTTTTGTCAGCCTTTGTGGGATGTCCAAAGTGATCCAGGACACAGTGGCCTGGCTGTCTAGCTCAGTGGTTCTCAACCTGTGGTCATGACCCCCTTGACAAACCTTGATTTTCAAAATTTGCATTATGATTCATAATAGTAGCAAAATTCCAGCTTTAAGTAGCAGTTAGGAAGGACCAGAGGACTTCACCTTTGAGCAGCTTTTCCCCCCTTACTACAGGACACCAGAGAAGTGTGATAATTATCTATGCATAACAGGCCTGGCCTAAGTAATAGTTATCAGCTTAACTGATTTTGAAAAAAAAACAACACATAACTTTAAGTTTAATATTAATATTAAAAGCCTGAAGAGTGTGTGTGTATGTGTGTGTGTGTGTGTGTGTGTGTGTGTGTGTTCATATGAACATCTGTGTGCAGATCAGATGACAAAACGGGGTGTTATTCTCCAGATTCCATCTACCTTTTTTTGATTTTGTTTTTATTTTTTGAGACAGAGTCTCTCATTGGCCTTGAGCTCACCAATCAGGCTAAATCAGTGGTTCTCAACCTTCCTAATGCTGAGACCTTTTAATACAGTTCCTCATGTTGTGGTGATGCCACACACACACACACACACTCTAAAATTATTTTCATTGCTACTTAATAACTGTAATTTTGCTACTGTTAGGAATCATAATGCAAATTTTGAAGATCAAGGTTTGCCAAGGGGGTCATGACCACAGGTTGAGAACCACTGGGCTAGACAGCGGGGACACTGTGCCCTGGATCAGCATAGCCCACTAGGCTAGACAGCCGGGGACACTGTGCCCTGGATCAACATAGCCCACTGGGTTAGAAAGCCGGGGCCACTGTGCCCAGGATCAGCACAGCCCACTGGGTTAGAAAGCCGGGGCCACTGTGCCCAGGATCAGCACAGCTCTACTCCTAGCATTAAGATTACAAGTGCATGTAACCTCACTCAGCTTTGGTTATGTGGGTTCTAAGCATCAAACTCAAGGCCTTGTGATCTCAAGGCAAATACTTTCTAACTGAATCATCCCTCTGGCCCCAAAGTCTACAGTCTTCATTTTTCTTTTTCTTTCTTTTTTGGTTTTTTCGAGACAGGGTTTTTCTGTGTAGCTTTGGAGCCTGTCCGGGAACTGGCTCTGTAGCCCAGGCTGGCCTCAAACTCACAGAGATCCACCTGTCTCTGCCTCCCAAGTGCTGGGATTAAAGACATGTGCCACCACCCAGCTACAGTCTTCATTTCATCTAAAGAAAACTTGATTCCTGGACTATTGTAATGATATTGTATTCCCCAAAATATTGTGCACCCTAATAAACTTATCTGGGGTCAGAGAACAGAACAGCCACTAGATATAGAGGCCAGAAAATGGTGGCACACACACCTTTTATCCTAACATTCTGAAGGCAGAGATCCATCAGGATCTCTGTGAGTTCAAAGCCACACTGGAAACAGCCAGGCATGGTGACACACGCCTTTAATCCCAGGAAGTGATGGCAGGAAGAAGAAAGGTATATAAGGCGTGAAAACAAGAACTAGAAGCTTTTAGCCTGGTTAAGTTTTTAGGCTTTTAGCAGCAGTTCAGCTGAGATCCATTCGGATGAGGACACAGAGGCTTCTAGTTTGAGGAAACAAGATCAGCTGAGGAATTGGCAAGGTGAGGTAGCTGTGGCTTGTTCTGCTTCTCTGATCTTTCAGCGTTCACCCCAATACCTGGTTCCGGATTTGTTTTTATTGATAAGACCTTCTAACAATTTGTGCTACAGACTAGTTATTCTATAGCTGGCCTAAAATATCTATAATATCAGTAGCTCATGAATTGTATACATGTGTGCATAAATATATACATATGCATATATGTGTGTTTATATGTATATGCACATATATACATATATATGTGTACACACACACATAAAGTGTTTTGAGGGAGAAAGGTGAAGGGAGAAATGTTGTAATCAAAACATAATCTTAAAAATAAACCAAAATATTAGGCTTATTTTTGTGGCAAGAAACTGGTATCAAATTCAAAGCATACTAACATAGTGGCCAATAAATATTTTGAGCAGAGTAAACTAAATTTTCACAAACTCAATGACTCAAAACAAATTTTCCTCAGAGAATATACCTAACACAAGTAAACTGTTTATAAACACTAAGGACTCAATTTCAATATTAATGAGTAGTTAACCTAGTCCAAATTCACTGTTATAACTCTTTACTCAATTATAACTGTACAATCTTGGAGTGTAAGTACCTTAATGACTTATCAAATAAACCAAACTGCTGAAGGCTTACCGCATCGGATTTCCTTGCACTGTTCCTTATACGATAAGGGCTATCCGCATAGCCTTGTTGTAGAAGGGCTTTCCTGTCCAAAGTCATAAGGTCATCCACACTGGCTTCTTCAACCTGATCACACTGTACAATGAAAGCCATAAACAAAGCATCAGGCACATATTCACAGTACCTGCTTTTAACAAAACCAGGGAAGAGATAACCAGGAAATAGATCAAAGGCTGTTTCAGAATTAAGAGGACAAGCCTGTCTTGGGATGCAGCTCTTCCATTTGTTCAGCTAGATGACCTTTCTGAGCCTCATTTTAATCATAAATCGGGAATAACTGTGGATACTGTATCAAAAATGATAAGTGAGGTGATAAATGCTTAATGCTTACAAAGTACCTGATATACAGTAAATATTAAGGAAAAGACAGAAATGGCCATAATTACCATTGTGCACATTGAGTCCTTAACATTTTCATAAATGTGGCTATGTCCTGTGGCAAGGGGAGGAAGTCCTGTGTGGTCTGAAGTCCTGAGGGAATGTGTGTTGTTGATATGGGCACAGCCATGTCAAGGACCAATGCCTCAGCCCCATGGGAGATCTCAAGGCCTACCTCAGGCTAGGCTCAGGGAAATGGCAAAGCCTTCCCTCCTGGTCCAAGTGCCAATGTCCATTAGGTGTGCAGAAATATCCATGATAGCTTTCTCCCTCCAGATGTTTACAGCCTGAGGACTGTCCCCTGCAGAGATGGCTCTGTAGATTAGCCAGACCTGCCTCCACATTCAGCAGCATAGAATAACCCTGGCTCCTTGTTTATCGGGATGAATAACTCTGCCTTCCTATTCAACTCTATATGATAAACAGGCTGAGCTTCTGGGGTGATGTGGGTTTTCTACTGAGAGCCCAGTCTACCCAATCCCAGCTTTTCTGTGTCCATGGGCTTTCCTTCCTTCATTCCCTCACTGTGCAAAATCAGGTCAATCCCTGAAGCCATGCGGAGCAAGGTCTATTCTCCATGAAGGTATATTCGGAAGTGCTACGGGAGTCTTCGGGATTCCAAAAAGATAAACACCAAAACTTTCTATAAATGGGAGATATGTAACTGCTTATATATGCAACTAGTCAAGAACCTGATGGACTTCAGGAGTCTCTCCCCCAAGATTTCTCCTCACTGTCCATCTTCCTTGGAAGGTCACACATATAAGAGTATAGGAATAAAATTTTCTGTGTGAAAGGTACTGGCAACAGAGCTTTGGGTTTGTTGTCAAGATTAGCCTAGTTGATATATGTAAAATACTTCAAGTAGCCCTGGCTTATGGAAATAAAGGTTCAGTATTAAGCTTTCTAAATTAACAGCAGAAATGGCATTTTTAAGACACAGGCATTGTCCACTTTAAATTTCACTCATACTTTACAAAGGTTCACGTTACCTTTTCATTCACCTTGAGTCTTGCTTTTGCCTTTTCTGCCATCCTCTGAAGGTACTGTTTATAACCTTCTTTCATGTCAGTTGCATATTGCTGATATTTTAGCTTGTACTTGCCTGTTGGTGCTGGCAAATCCTCAGGTATTATGTCCTGTTCCTAGAGGCAACACAGAAAGTCTGCTGTCCACGAGAAAAGTATTCTATTCCTGATATTTTTATTGATTATTGGGGAATTTCACTTCATAAACAAACCCTGGGCACACTCACTTCCCAGTCCTCCCAGGCCCTCCCCACAACCCTTGTGACACACATACCCCATGGGGAAAAAAAAGAAAAAATAATAATAAGCCCAATTTGTGTTGCCCACATATTCACTGGAACAGGGTCGAACTCCCAGTGACCAGCCTCTCAAAGAAAACTGAGTCCTTCCCCCATCTGCACCCCTGCCAGAAGCTATTAATTATGGAGAGCTACACTTCAGCATCCTTATCACAATTTTTCAGAGTTCTCTTTGATGGCCAGAAAAGGTTTTTGTATTTTTTTTTAACTTTTTGGTTGGGGGGGCGGGTGTTTGTATGTTTGGTTGGTTGGTTGGTTAGTTGGGGTTTTTTGTTGTTGTTGTTGTTGTTGTTTTTTTCCAGACAGGGTTTCTCTGTATAGACCTGGCTGTTCTGGAATTCAAGCTGTAGACCAGGCTGGCCTTGAACTCACAAAGATCCGTCTGTTTCTTCCTCTCGCGGGCTGGGATTGAAGGCCAGCACTGCCAGGGCAGACAAGGATTTTCTTTTAATAGTAATTTTCTTGTCGACATTGCCAGGCTTACCATTTACTTTAGCTCTTAGCTCTAAAGAAGACTACCGTAGTCAATGTTCCAAACAGAAGGGACATTTAAAACATTCAGCTGAGAGCACTGACCAGAGGTGAACTGACCAGAATGGGCACTTGGCTTCAGGAATCCTTTACTCTTTGCTCGGCTGAAGGTCTGCTTACGAAAGTCACTTTAAAGAATTAACATCAAAGTTTTTTCTTAGGTATTTTATGTAGGTTTTTTTTATTTTCTGATCAAAGCTGTCCTAGGAATTAGAGATCAACAACACTAAGAAGCACTGGTCGCCATTTCTAGGGTAGTACCTTATTTTACCCCCTAGTATTTTGTGGTTGCTTGTCAAATTTCCATGGTAACAAAAGATAATAGATAGAGTCGGTGGACAGTCATTCAGTCTTAGACAAGCACTGAGGTCACATTTAGAACAACAGCCATTGAAACATACAGACTAAGGTGGTATTATTTATTACTATTATTATTGATGAAGTGAAATTATTTTCCAACTCCATCGTACTCTAGGAGCTTAAAATCTGAACTAATTTCTAAGAAATCAATGTTCTGTCATTCAAATAATAAGATATGACCTCATTTTTTACATTTTTTTTAAAATTCCTGTCATCCATATTTAGATACACCTTTAATTTCCCAACTTTACAGGAACTACTTAAAATGTCATTCCCGTATTTGAAAACTATCAGTATTAAAAACTATCAGTAACATTCTTGGAAATTTTTATATGCAAACTATGTAAACCAAGCAGAGCATAGACAAATCGGCAAAGAGTTTAAGGCGAGCACAGCCCTGGGGAGGTGTAGTAACGGTGAAACACATACTGACCACTTCGTTTAGATGATGTTGAATATATGGTCTTTGACATGGCATAACCCAACCCAGAGCAGAAGGTAACTGCGGCGGCTTGAGATGAACATGCATTGTACTACATGGTGCGGGTGAAAAATTATCCTAAAAAATAAAATGGAATGAGAGTACACGCTCATGGGTGCTACTGTAGTCAAATGTGTATTATATTAAATATAAAGTTAAACTTACCTCCTCATCAGAGTCAACAAGGCTTCCCAAATCAAGCGGCGGGACCCTAAAAGAAATAATCTATACAGCTCATAAAATTTAAAGTGAGTCTGTAATAACAGAAAAACCATTAATCAAATACATTATCTACACAAAGTCACAATTAAGCTAATGGTGTGTTGGCTACCACTGAATAGCAGGAAGTGTTGTAGTTTTTTGATAAATGTTCATTCAGTAACTTTTCAAACTGATTATTAAATACAATCATCATTAATAAAATATAATAATAATAATAAAGTGTACAAATTTATAACTAAATAAATTATATTCAGAACAAGGGTAGGGCTAAGGAGGTGCCTCAATGACCAAGGCATTTTCCAGGCAGGACAGCAGTTCAGATCCCCTGAGCCCACAAAGAAGCTAGGCAGGTGCGGCAGCTGCTTGTCAGCAGCACTCAGGAGAACGAGAAGGGCTCCCCGAAGCACAGACGCACAGCACACACATCTACAGACACACGGGAAAAGAACAAAGGCAGTAGGTACTCCACATCCACTGTCCTACTGGTTCTCCTGCTCTATTGTACATGCCCGAAGGTAACTTGTGTGCTGCTGAGGTGAGGACGTAGCAGGTTAATAAGATCTGTATCTGTGGCATGTTATAACTGCGCATGTCCCGTCCCAATTCTGTTCACCTAAAGCCAGCACTGGAGTGTTTGCATGGAAATCAGCAAATGCTATGAATCAAGAATTGATTTACTATTTTGTTGACTTCTGCAGACTTAAAAAGAGGAAGGAGAAATATTATTAATGCAAATCAAATGAAATACACTGTATATGTAGTTGTCAAGTAGTGGATAGCTGTCTTAGTTAGGGTTCCGATTGCTGCAGTGAAACACCAGGACCAAAGAGCAAGCTGGGGAGGAAAGGGTTTATTTGGCTTACACTTCAGCATTGCTGTTCATCACAGAAGGAAGTCAGGACAGGAACTCAAATAGGGCAGGATCCTGGAGGCAGGAGCTGATGCAGAGTCCGTGGAGGGGTGTTGCTTACTGGCTTGTTTCCTATGGTTTGCTCAGCCCACCTTCTTATAGAACCCAAGACCAGCAGCCCAGGTATGGCTCCATCCACCATGGACTGGGCACTCCCCCATTGATCACTAATAGAGAAAATTCCTTACAGCTGGATCTCATGGAGGCATTTCCTCAGCTGAGGCTCCTTCCTCTGATGATTCTAGCTTTTGTCAAGTTGACACACAAAACCAGCCAGGACAGTGGCACAAGAGAATATTCAACAACATTATTTTAAGCATTCAAAATTGGTTTCACCAAGAAACCATTCATAATATTTTGTAGCAAATAGAAATATCAACCAGCATTCAACTTGCAACTGGTTCATCACTACAGCTATAGGCTGATTATGGATATTCAGAGAAAAACAAAGCATTCTATGGATACAAACTGACTAAATGGACTTTATAATAGTTTAACTATTTTATTAGCTGTATAAATTTCTTGCTATATATAATTTACTTAGCAAAAGCTTTGATTAACTTAACATACACTTACTTTTTATAATGATCAAATAAAAAATGTATAGTAAATACTTAATAAATTTTCACAACTGTAAAACATATATTAGCACACAACTGGAACACCACTTGCTACACTCTCCTTGACACACTCCATGCTACATTATCTATATTGTATCTTCAGTGTGTAAGCATAACTTTTTACTTAAACATAACTTAAGTGTCACATCTAGCTTAAGATAAAGGTATCTATCATGCAGAAACAGATGAAATTATTGACTTTGCTTATTTTTAGTCTACAAAAAGTATTAATGTGGTGTGATTCAACCTAACAAATCATATGTCTTGTAATCTAATCTATATGAAAAGTACATTTCAAAGTATTTTATACTTTCAAATAATGTATGACATATTCTAAATAAAAAATAAAACTTTAATAATATCAATTACAGTCTCATATGCTTCAGCATAACAGTTTTAAACACAGGTATAGTTACTATTAGATGACGTTTACTATGCCAATCACAAAATGAAGAATGTCATAAATATGCATTTAATGTATGCATTTAGGCCGGGCAGTGGTGGTGCACACCTTTAATTCCAGCACTCGGGAGGCAGAGGCAGATCTTTGTGAGTTTGAGGTCAGCCTGGTCTACAGAGCAAGCTCCAGGAAAGGTGCAAAGCTACACAGAGAAACCCTGTCTCGAAAAAACAATGTTTTATATATATATATATATATATATATATATATATATATATATATATATATGCATTTAGAGTAGGTATACTTACCCTGATTTTATACATGTATCAAAATACCCTACAGAATTCCTAAACTCATACAGTTTTGTGATGTATATCATTTTAAATTAAACTTGAATCTTAAAAGGACAAAATGAATTTTCTAAGAAAGAATTTATTTTTTCAGGAAAATGTAAGAACAGTATTAAATAAGAAAAACAGAATATTATCCATATCCCTATTATCCTATTAAAAGAAGTTTTTCAATTCTGGAATGATAATATTCAGGCTTTCTCTATGTAGATGTTTCTGCAGTTCACAATAAAATTTATACGTATATAGTTTTTAACTACTCAAGCTATCATAAACATGTGCCAGTTCAGCAATAAAAATGTGAAGAAATGTAGCTCACACAGGTAGGCATGGATGCTGGATTGCCCATGATCTGGAAGTCCATCTTTGCTTTAATTGAGAGAGAGAGAGAGAGAGAGAGAGAGAGAGAGAGAGAGAGGAATCAGTGTGCATTATACATTAAAAGTATACATACATTAAGTCATGACTGGATGCAATTCAAGACAATTATATTTTTTTTTTCAATAAACACCATAGAAAATGTGCCTCCCAAGACTCTCCTCATTGTATTTAAGATATGGATAAAATGATAACTAACGCAGATAATGGCCACCTTCCCAGGACTCTGTCAGCTTTGGAAGATATGCCCTCAAGCAAGACTGGAGCAGGCAGGAAGACTGTAACAGTCAGAGGACTTGGATGTCCCCTGTTAGGTATATACATGACAGGGAAACTGTACCCATGGACCCTCAATGGCATGGTTGTTTAACCAAGACCTGAAAAATAACACCAGTTGACATGCCATTGTGGATGGAGGAAATCTTTCAAGGCCCCACCCCTACATAAAGAGCTACAGGCAATAAATGGCTGCTGAGACAGAGAGAGATCCCTCTTCTCCAGAGAAAAGCCCCTGATGAGTTAACCAATCCCAAGTAGTCAGCCCTAAATACATATACATATGAACAACATTAAAGGGATGCAGCAGGTTCTATTTATAAATTATATACATATGTATTATAATAAAGAGTAAGCGGCCATGTAGGAAGGAGTTTGGGGAGTGTGGAAGGAGATGGAAGGAAGTGAGGGAGAAGAAAATCATACAAATATAGTACTAATATATGAAATTATCCATAAACAAATAAAATCACTACAATATATGAGAGAGAGAGAGAAATTGCATTTAGTTGCTCCATGAAATATAAAGAGTGGTGTCTTGAGAGTTGAGAAGAAGTTTCCTCACAATCAAGATGCCCTTCCTACATAACTAATATAAAAGCATAAGATGTGCTGCGCAAACATTTTAATTCGGGTTTAAATACAAAAATAGCAAGGTGGCGACTGCTATATGATCCATAGCTCTGTGGCTTGGCGCTGTAGCCATGACTAGTGTCGTTAACTTCTTCACCTTTTTGCCTTTCAGAATCCTGAACACTCGAGAGAGTGAAGGTGTCATTCTCAATGAAACCCTTTGTTGTGGCCCCCATATTACCACCTTTCTGCTTTAAACGTCTATGGCTTTCCTTTAAATATCTTCCTTAGTTGAATTTAACACTGTGAGAATATGACTCTCTTCTGTAAGACTAGAGGAGCTAATTCTTCATTTCTTTCATTGTTGGGTCTTTAGTACCTAACATTATGCTAAGCAGGTTATGAGTACAAAACAAATAAAACTCAATCGACTCAAGTCACTGAAATTCCATTTTAAATGAAGAGTATGTAAGTTAGAGAAAGTTCAGTTTATGAGCTCTTAAATCTTCTTTTGTACATAAATTACACTATATTTTATATGAACACTAATACTTTTAGAGTATTTAATATATAAAATGATTATAGGGTGTGTGCTTAAATATGCAGTTTAAAATGATGTACCAATTAAACATGAATCCACTAGCATGTAAAGGGGCAACATTGTAAAGAAAATAGTATTTTCTTCTTCCTTTGTATTTTCTTCTTTCTCTTATATTTTCTGTAAACACATGGGGATTTTGAAATAACAATGATAAAGCAATAATCTTAAATTTAAAAAAAAATTAAAACTATAGCGATCAATGGCAAATTTTAAAATAATGATTATCTTCAATTTTGGTGGCCCTGGACTTTCAAATCTAGGAAACGCTGATCCTAAATATTTGTGGGTGTGAACAGTCACAATAACAGGAGGAAAGGACGGAGGAAGCAATTGAAGGAATCGTTCTATAAGAGGAAAATTCCAGGGCTCACATACTTGTAATGAATTCTTTCGTCGAGAAAACAGGCGAGGTTGGCTCCTAGATGCGGCCACTCCTTTGACCTCTAAATCCATTCAAATGTACATATTTCTCATGCAATATGCTGTACTTTAAAAAATAAAATAAAATAAATGCAAAATGGTCATTCTTATTCTAATTTTAAATAACCCATATATAGTACTTTTCCAGAGAAAGAAATTGCGTTGAAAGGTTATGGCTAATAATAAATCTTTAATAATTTTATAAACTGAAATCAAGTTTGGGTGATGCAAATAGATCACACTTCATGAAAGTCTGCATGATGTATGCCCAAAGAGGTCCATATCTTAATCTCTACACTCTGTGAACATGTCTCTTTCATGGCAAAAGAGATATTTCAGGTGGAGTTAAATTTAAATTTTGATATGGGAAAGTTGACTCCCTTGGGTTCACTGGCTCCACACCGGTCCTTAGAAGAGAGATGCAGGAGGAACTGGGTGAGACAGAGAAGGTAAGGAGATGGAATCACAAGTCCGAGAGGAACACAGATGCTATGCAGCTGCCACCAAAGATGGAAATGATACTGAACGTCTTCTAGAATGGACAAGAGACAAGGAACGACTTCTCCCCCGGGACCTCCAAAAGGAACCAGTTGTGCTGGAAGCTTGTTTTTAACAGTTCCAGACAAAATTTGTGCACTGACCTCCAAGATTATAATACAATACGTTTGTATTATTTACAGCCACCCAGTCTGCTCTAAGATTTTAGAGCAAAATTGGGAAACTAATAATCTGCCTATCTTCCCTACCACATGATCTCATTCTTCTTTATACTCCTTTCTCAAGCCATTATGGATTTTGATATTGTCAGAGTGGACTAACGAAAATATTTCTTCCGAACTGGTTCGTAATGTATAAGACAAGTTGAATATTAGCGCCTTTCTCATCCTGATGGAATGATGTAGCATTTATTAGATGGCAACAATATCTATTATTTCATGCCCAGTATACTCTAACCCCAATTCTTTTATGTGCTCCCCACCCCACCCCAGCTCCTTCTCCTCTAAAAATCACTCACCTTAGGCCAGGAATCCTATGCTAATTGTAAATTCAAGATTATTTTGCAACCCAGAGAAAACATATTCTGAAAACGGGACAAATCATCAGATTTTGAAAATAATCCTAACCAGGTTTCAAGTGGCTCTCTTTTCAGTGACCTTTCAAAAGATGCAACTTTTATGTTCTAAGCCCAAGGCCCATTATTTGATCATGTCACTCAAGCTACTACATTTGTAGGGTAGGCTTGTAGTCCAGTGGTTCTGGCACTTGCCTAACACATCCAAAGCCATGGGTTCAATCCCAGAACAAGTTACTGTTATCAACTGACAAGCTGTGGTGATTTTAATTAGAACGGTTCCCATAGGTGCACATGTTTGAATATACGGTCCACACTTGGTGGATTGTTTAGGAAGGACTAGGAGGTATGGCCTTGGTGGAGAAGGTGTGCCTCTGGCGGTGGGTTTTGAGGTTTCAAAAGCCCATATTAGGTGCAGCCTGATGTAATCTCTCAGCTACTGCTCCAGTGCCATGCCTGCTTGCCTGCTGCCATGCTCCCTGCAATGATGGTCATGAACTCACCCTCTGAGACTGCAAGCAGGCTTCAGTTCAATGCTTTCTTTTATAAGGTGTCTCAGTCACGGTGCCTCTTCACAGCAACAGGACAGTAACTAATACACAAACCAAAGTTGAGATGGAGATGTTGAACAGCCAATGTACACTACCAGCCTCCCACCTTCATACCTTAGTAACTATTGTGGCCATTCCAAATAATTGTATGACATTTTAAATCACTTGACTTTGTTTGCAATTAACAAGAAGAGTAAATACAAAGTCTAAAATGTCCCGCTTCTACTGTCTCCCAGGCTTCTCCAATGTCATTAACTCTCTGAATTTCTAATGTCCAATCACAACCACAAAAACTGGTAATTACTGCCCTTCATATACCATAGATTCTTAAACATGATTGTTATTCAAAAGAAATTAATTCACTCCAAACGTCCATATACACTTGGAATATACCTGTGTTGTATTCATTTCCCTACATCTGACTATGACAATAACAAGGCCAACATACAAGTCTTTCTGAAAACAATCTGGGAGCAATTGGGTGTTTGCAGCATGGAATAGCACCAAGTACTCTTCAGTAAAACTGTAAGCTTGTAAAAGCCATGACTACTGAGGCTGCTCACTTTATATTTCAGAATTTAGCAGAAAGCCTAGAAAATGAGAGAATTCAGTCAATTAGGTATGAGTTAACTCAGAATGACATAGCATAAAAGTGATTCATTCAGAAGCAAATAAGAGTGTTCAAAGGGAAATGTAGCTATAAGGGGCACACTGGAGTCTAGAGGATTAGCATCTGCCTACCAGCACCCCAATTAGAGAATCTAAAGATTTGGACAGAGCTTCTAAAGCTAAAATCACCCAAGCTCCTGATTTTTTTGTTTGTTTGTTTGGTGTTTTTTGATGGGGGTTGTTGGTTTGGTTTGGTTTGGTTTGGTTTGGTTTGGTTTGGTTTGGTTT
>CABHPH010157873.1:8020-13020 GCA_902168325.1 Peromyscus nudipes
CTTCTTCTTCTTCTTCTTCTTCTTCTTCTTCTTCTTCTTCTTCTTCTTCTTCTTAATGTGCTAAAATTCTTAAACAGGATTGGTTGTCTGCTATCAAAAAGGATAATCTCCCAGTACTCAAAAGGTAAACTCTTCTAATTTGAACCAAGTTGAGTTCACTTCTCCTGAGCAGGGTTGGTGAAGCTCCCCTCAGAGGGTCAGGTCTCAATCTGTGTCCAGCTGAGCTTGAAGCAACAGAATCTTCCTCCAAAAATGTTTCAGGCAACTTGTTGGTGGAGAGAATGGATTCTTTCCTCTGGAAGGTGAGACTTAGCAGCCTTTGTTAGCAGGAGCCTGTTTGGGCAGTTAGAAAAAGAGGAAGGGGAGAGTGCCTTCCAAACTCACAATCCACTTAAGCTTCGGAGGTCATAAATCGCAGACTGATCACATGCCTCTGGGGCTCACACTCGTTTATGGCTAGCAAAATACAACCTTCTGGTAAGGACGGAGGGAAAAGAAGGCTTAAGAAGGCTCATAAACCTGCCGGGACATCTATTAGCGCTTACCAAACAGGGTTTTCATGAGCTAAGTGTAAATGAGTCAGAAACATATAGATAGAATTTCTTTTAAAATACACATGGGTTTAAAAATTAAAGCCAAAGTGCTTGGCAAAATAAGGCTTGGTTTTAGCCAAACCCCAAACGTTTTTTTTAAAAAATAGTTCTAGAGTTTGCCAAACCAAAAATATACCCAGGTCCCTCCATTTCTCCCATTTGATATGATGACATCATAAACATGGGACTTAATGGCTATTTTCATATCCTCTAAGGTTTGAGCAATGTGAATCTCAAATACTGATTGAAAAACTATGAAAAGTTTGAGTGGAATAGCTTTATGACCTTGCACTGAAGACCAGGGCTACCAGCTCAAGGTCTCCTCCTGGTTTTGAGAACATTTCCTACTCACCAGTGGGCACCTTGTTGTATGTCTCAGCTCTGTGTGTTTGTGTATATATGTGTGCTATCTTTTGTATAGAAATAACTTTTTGTTTTGGTTTTCAAGACAGGATCTCATGGAGTCCAGGCTGGCCTCAAACTCTATGTACTCCTGATCCCCGGAGTTCTTCCCCCCAAGTGCTGGGACAACAGAATGCCCAGTTTATACAGTGTTAGACCTTCATGCATGCTAGGCAAGCATTTACCAACTGAGCAACATCCCCAGCCCCCGGGAGTAAAAATTTTAAAAATCCTTTATTTAATATTTATAAGTCCTTAATTTGAACTTAATTTATATATTGCAGTCCATAAAATACATTACTGTTATATCCAAAAAGAGGGAGGGAGGCAGTTCTTTTTGCTTATTTTCATTGTTCAGAGATAATCTTCACTTCCCCAGAAGATAAAACACCCATTTCCCACTAGCAAATGTCTAATGCTTTCTTACTGTGGTTATTCTATTAATAAAGCATGGAGAGAGAAATAGAGAAAAGTAGGGGAGATAGGGGTCCTTATTTGGGGAGAGTGAAAAGAGGCAAGAAATAGCCAAGGTCACTCTTAGCGGTACCATGGAGAACGTGCAAGCCCAAGTGTTATGCAAATGTTGGCTTCATGAAAGAAGAGGCTGGGGCCAAATTCCTGCTGTTGTTCTAACTTCCTGCTTGGGGTCAAACACAGTGGACATTATTGAGCAACTCAGTGAGAAGGGTCTCTTGATGGCGCTGTTTAAAGCACATGAATTCAGTTGGCTTCTCAACCCAAGAAAGGACAGAGCCTAGTGAGCAGGGCTGGAGGCTGGAGGGAGGCAGCCGGATGTCAAGGCCCAGGTATCTCCGGCACAGGGCTGAACCACAGAGGGTAGAGGGGAGCGAGGAGGAGAATGAGATGGGGACAGGAGGTGGCGGGATTGGTTTGGGTTGTGGTAGTGATTATAATTACTGTGACTGGCACAGAGGAGGGATGATGAGATCTGTGTTTGAGGGAAATTACTTTAGCAACTGTTCATAGACTGAAAGGAAGCAAGAGAAACCTGGCCTCGCTGATCTTGGAATCCCGATGAGAGCTAATTACCAGCCGTGGGTGTTATCATAGAGGGTGAGAGTCATTGGCTGCCATGGCTGTGTCCTATAGGTGAAGCCATCATAGCAGAGCAGTGGAGAACCTTCCTTGTCCCAGGTAGGCCTAAGGTGACTTCATGGCTTTGGTAGATGGTAATCCCACAGCCAATGGGCATTCTGTGCTCAAAAAAGGGTATGCTGATGGGTCTTAGGTTGCCATGGAGACAGGAGTTCCACATCCCACCCCGCCCCAGCAGCAATGAGCTGAGGCCAGCTGGGTAAGGCGTGGTGTGGAATATTGTCTGGCAGTCTTGGTTTGTTTGGGGAAGTTAAGAATATTAGAGGCTGTGCAGAAGTCAGGGATGCTCTAGACATAGACTTCCCTGTTGAGAGCCAGGAAGCCTACAGGGACACCCAGTGATGCCCAGCCTTCTATCCTCGGTCTGAAGGACAGTAGAAAGGCTCCAGAGAAGGGCAGGGAGGGACTGTTAACTCTCAGACACCTACAGACATTTTCTGGGAAACTGAGGTAAAGGAGTTTGGCCATCTGTTCGAGATGCTCTTTAATCTATTTTCACCTCACAGGCTGTAGCCCCGAAGCCTCTACCTGAGGTAAAAGCAGACTCCTGGTAGAGAAGGGAGGTAGTAGCATGGTTTTGTGGGTAAAAAGTTGATTCAAGCCTTAGCGGATCCATTTACTAGTCATGAAGAAGTGACTTCAGCTCTGTGAGTTCCCTCAGTGTGTCAGGGCAAGATTTCAGTGAGGGGCGGGTAAGGGAACATCTGAAGTGTAGGTGCCCAACTAGTAAGATTAGTAGTAGTAAATCACATGTAATTACATGTAATTCTGTGTAAACAGTGAATAATGCTGGGGGCTGGCTTCAGAGACTCCATGCAGAGCCGTTGGATGTGTCATGTGTGTAAAAGTGAAGCAGTGACCCCCAACCCCATGGAGCCACCAGGCCCCGTGAGCTCCCTGGCTCAGACACACGCCTGCTACAAACGTGCTCCTGTGGCTCTGCAGTCCCGGATGTCTGTCACCGGGTGTGCTTGGGAGGAAAACAGGTATTTTCCATGTTGTCCTGCTCAGATGTTAGAGGAGGCGTAGCCTAAGTTCCCATCAGATTGCTCATGCCACCTGGAGGACAGGCTGGGACAAGAAGTGACTGTTCAAGGTCATTTAGAACCGGAGTCCTCATCTGCCTTCCTTCCCTTCCCGGACACCGGATCTGATCAAAGCTGCTTAAGTTACACACGCTGGGCCAGGCACCAGGGTCACATTTTGCCAACCCCCTGCATGGCAGTCTCACACCGGGCAGCTTAGTTCAGGGAGAAATTAGGCAGAAATGCACATCCGGGCTCAAGGGTCGCAAGGCTGAGGAAAAGCGGCCATGAACCACACGCCCCGTCTTCGCCGGGTACACAGGAATCAGATTTCTTGCTCTTACTTTTTATAGTGCTGTTCTCACTAACCTGAGGCTTTCTCCCTCTCTGCTACTGGTCGTAAAGAATAAATAAAGCCTGGGAAAATTGCTTTTCCAAACCTTACCCAAAGTCTTAAAACTGGCCTTGAGTCCTGGGGCCACACATGACTACTTTTCCCCTTCAGTGTCCCTTATCTGTCACCTAGAATGTCTATGTTCAGATAGCACTCGCAGGCTCAACCTTGACACAACCAGCATCTGCCTTTTTTGTCCAAGGCAGAATTTTGGCAACGGCTTTCCAAGATCCTGAGGTGGAAATCAGCGGAGTCACTCAGTCCCTCTAGGATTTAGCACATGCAGCAGGGACACAGTGACACCTGCTCAGATTGTCACAGAGGGTGTGGTGAGCTGTAGGCTGACCAAAGAAGATCTATCAGCCGGTTATGGGCACTGGATGGGATGTGAGTGAAAACACATGGTTTTCTTACCAGAGAACATTTCAGAGCTCTTGTGTGCCAAACACAGGAGCTCAATGGTGCGCAGCTCTAGGGCTCCTTCCCGCTCAGACATGACTGACCTCCTCAATGGTCAAGGTTAAAAAAAGCAAAGAGATGAACATGGACTGAGGGCAATATCCCCTGTGTTGGGGGGGGGGGACAATCGTGGACTTGGGGGTTCTGGAAGCGAGTGACCCCCCAGCAGGTTATCTCCTTAACCTTCCGGGTAAATGGTTTTGTGTGAAATGAAGATAGTCACCGATGCGTTAGCAATGTTGTTTCTGTGTGAAGCAGGTGCCTAAGCGAAATAAGGACAATGTACATCTGTTTCCAACTTGGTGTGTTGTTGCACATAATCTGGGAGGTGGAGGCAGGAGACTGCATAGTAAGTCTGAGGCCAGCCTGGGCTACATGAGACTTTCTGAAATACAAAAATGATGGATGGATGGATGGATGGATGGATGGATGGACGGACGGACGGACGGACGGACAGACAGACAGGCAGGCAGGCAGGTAGGTAGGTAGGTAGATAGGTAGGTGGATGGATGGATGGATGGATGGATGGATGGATGGATAGATAAATATGCAATATACTTGGTTTAAAAAGTAAATATACATGCGTGGTAGCGTGTCAGAGAAACAGGGTGAGTGATAAAGTTGAAATCCAGAAGCCAGTGTAGGGCCAAGCTGAAGTTGACCTCAGCCCCTATATGCCTTCTAGGAAGAAGGGCTGTTCTTCAAGTATTTTCATTTGATGAGATATTAAGAAAAGAGATGACATCCATTTCAAAGATTAAAAATGTGCAACCTGGTAAAAGCCATTTCAGAATTCTTCACACAGCAGTGGTTGACATAGGAGGTGGTGACGTCTTTTGGCAAAGCCTGGTCAAGCTGTACAGCCCTGGCTGTGACAGGGTGGGTGAGGGACCCCTATCTGGCATCAAGCTCAGAGTTTATCAGCTGCTGCAGGCGGCTCTGTTCATTGACCACAGGGTTCTACCCTTGTGAGTGTCCCAGAATAGCCGCTGCTACCTGAGAGCAGTCTGT
>CABHPH010157873.1:15520-23049 GCA_902168325.1 Peromyscus nudipes
GGGATGTTTCCCCGCCTCCTCAGCAGCCTCTGGGCTGTGCTTGACAGAGCAAAGGAAGTGTCCCCAGAAGAAGTGGCCCTGTGTCTTCTAATCCACTTTTCATTGCTCAGCTCTTTGGCAATCTCCCGTGGCTTCTGGTGTGCCGCCTTTTCTTGGTGGTTTTGTTTTGGGGTCTCCTCCTCCAGACAGAAAGAAGGGTTAGGGGATGCGAACTCTGCGTTCATGGATAAACGTCCCCATATCCAAACCTGTCTGTGCCAAATGAAAAGATTTCCGTGGCCTTGTAACTCCACCCCCGGTGCATATTTGCGGCCTTTTGCATTTTCACTCTGGTTATTTAATATACATATTAAATGCACAGGGGTCTGGTGATTTAATGTGATTTGGGGAACTCAGGCATTTCCTGCCGTGCACACTGAGAATTTCAAACCTTGTTTTTGGCTGATGATTATTATCAGTGCCGTTAACACCAGGATTTGAACAGCAGGGTTCAAAGCACAGCCTTCTGCGGAGTCTTCCCAGCAGGCAGCTGACCTCCCTGCTCTCAGGCTAAATTCCTGGTTTGCACACCTTGAGCGGGTTCTGGGCTCCACAGCCTCCATTTCTCCTTCTAGAAAGTGGAATTGTCATATTTCATCTCTGGGGTTCCCTTCGACTCCTAAATTGTATCACCGCTGTGAAATTATTTGTTCACTATTCTGAGATTTACAACCATCAATCTCAATGGTTGTAAAGATGTATATGAGTCTTGTGTTACCACGTCACATTAGCCAAATTTTACCCTTTCGTGTTTCTGACAACCACATTTATCGACAGAGGACCTCTTTGGAGACGTAATGGAAGACAGCCACTTAACTCATTCATTTGACAAAACAGTGGAACACCCATGGCCAGCCGGACGCTAATGTAGACAGGAGAGGTAGACAGCCGGGCCAGGCCCGAGCACACTTGGCAGGGCAGGCTTCTAACTAGCTGCTTCTTGGGAATGCCTGACTCTTCAAGAGACTGTGCTTCAGACGAAGGGCCTGGTAGCAAACAGGGCCTGGTAGCAAACAATGGAAGCCCGTAGGATGCAGAGGTGGAGCCTCAAGTATGTGGTGAATGTGGGGGTGGCAATCCCCAGGAACCAGTTTAAAAGTTCAGTTTGGACCCTCTGGCCACGTTCGCTAGGCGTGGGTGGTTTGTTGTCTGCCCATCTTGTGCTCCTGTGTTACTCTGATGTGAAGAGCTCTCCGTGGCTTACCTTTGACAGGTAGGACCCACAGATAGGGGTAGCTATTTCTTCCAGCCTAGTTACCTCCATAGGAAATTCCAAAGAAAAGGGTATGTGCATGCATGCATGCATATGTGTGTGCGTGCCTGTGTGTGTGTGTGTGTGTGTGTGTGTGTGTTTTCTACCAATATGACTTTATTTACTGATCATGACTCTCTGAGACCTCAGTCCTCAAACATCAGAGTTAATATGTGAAGGACAGCAATGAGGTTTGCAGATCTGGGGTCTCTCTATGACCTTGCCTGGCTTTGGAGTGACCCTGGGCAACTCAAAAGACCTCCTGCTGGTTAATCATGTAGTCATGTGGAGGCCGAAAGCTGCTGGTTGCAAAGGATGCTGTGGTCTTTGGGGAGGGCGTGGTCCACCATGCTCATTTTGGTTTTCCAAAGAGGGCTCGAGTTTCAGTTGCTCACACAAAGCTGGCAGGACCGATCTCTCCCGAGCAGACTGAATGAAGCTCTCTGAGATCATGCTGCTGAGGCCTCAGCTCTGGGACTCAGCTCAGGGTGAACTAGTGCTGGGAGCTGCAGCCCTCTCACTCCCAACTGGGTCTCTGCAGCTTGGCAGGGTGGGAGGGAGGCGGGTGGGTGGGGAGAGATTTGGTCCAGTGCATTCTCACTGCTCCTTCTCATCTTTTCCCAGGAACACTCGCTCCCAGGGTACCTTGCATGGTGAGAGGGCGTGGAACAAATCATGTCATGCCATCCAATGACACCAGCTGGTCAGCTCACCACCCCCCTCTGGCTAAAATTCAAGCAAATAACACAGCTTCCTGTCATTAAACATCTTGGAGGAAGCAGCCCTCCCTGGTGGCCTCCAGGCCAGAGAAGCCAGCTCGTCTTGGACCCACCAAGCTTGGGCCCAGCATTCCTGCGCCCCCCCATCTCCGCTTCTCTCCAGAGGAACTTAGGGATTTCGCTGGTTGGAAACAAACAAACACTACCAACACACCACAAGGACCAATGTAGGTATTCTCACCCCATCTTCAAGGCTTTCCGGCTGAGGCTGGAAGATGTTAGGGACTGGAAAACAAGAATCTTTTTTAAATCTTTTTAAGAACTGCTGTGGTTTGCTGCTACGATAAGAATTGTGATTTGCTTTTATGGTTTAGGAACAGAACTGTTCACGTTTTGGTGAGGAGAAGGGATGGTGCTGGAGTCCCAAAGCTTCAGATTCGTCTCTACCCCAGCCCACGATGCACTTTTAAATGAAGAGGTAGAATATTTTATCGGCTAATAAACTTTTCATGTTATTTTTTACAAAGGCCACCTTTATCCTTTTTGATGCCATATTTTCAGTGTTACACTTTTATGGCTTTTAATTTTCGATCCACCAGATGTGAGAAGCAGCATGGATAGTTTATACTGTGGTTTTACAGAGACCGAATGCCAGGAGAACTCGGTAAATGTTTATTCTTCTCAGCTTTCTCTTGAAATGCCCCTAAATAGCGCCCCATTTGGGAACAGACCAAGAGGGTTGAACTAAAGCCCGAAAGCCCCCAAGGGTGAAATAAAATCTGGGGGGGGGGGATATTTGCTGGGCGTCAGGAAAGACTCGGATGAAATTTCAACCCTGATGGTTTTCGGAGATCCAGGAAGTCAGTGAGACAATCTCTCTATACGCAGAGTCCTTTCATGATAATTGGAATGGTATGGACGAACCAATGAAAACAAGAGGAAAAGCGAGAAAGACCGCCCGGGATTCTGTTTCACTGTTTGCTTTCCCCTGTCGTGCTGAAGAGAAATGTGCAATTCGATCCTCGGTCAGTGGGTGGAGGATAACAGGGTAGATTTACTTGTGTGCACTTGTACAGTTGTAGCTGGGAGTCCAGAAGTCCTCTAGAACATGTGTACTGGCACTGAGTCCGTGAGACAGTCGTGGAGTGCCCCAGTCTGATGAGTATAGAAAAAAAGAAAAGAAAAGAAAAAAAATTCAAAAAACAAAAGAAGAAAACCTTAAAAAAAATCAAATCAAATCACCTTGTGATTCAGTGTATCTGTTTACTAACTCAAATAAAAGCAATTGTTCCCTCCGGTGGGGGTCCGGGTGCCCCACCCCTACCCTCCAGGCCTCGGAGCCTCAGCAGGAGGGTGGCAGTCATGGTGGGGGGGTGGTGGCAGGGCTGGTGTCCCCGTCTTTACGGCACTGGGGCCGTGGATGCGTGTACATACTGTATTTCTACATACTCTTTGTACAGTCGAGGCAAGCTACTGTCTTACAGGTGCTCCTTATTTATTAGAGCCGCGAGAGCTTGGGGGACACACCTGGCGAGCAAGCTCGCTTTTTAAACATGAAATGGGGGGGGGGGGGGGCGGGGGAAGGGAGGCGGGAGGGAGGGGGTGCTCACAAGCCCAGGGAGAGATTTATAAAAAGGGAATGAAAAGAAAACTTCCAACAACAAGTTAAACCAGCCAAGAACCCAACACCAAGCCCACCTGTGAGGAGGCTGCAGCCCCTCTGGGTTCTCCTCTTCCTGCGGTGTCAGATTCATCAGACAAAATAAATCTCTGAGAAACAACAACAGTGCACCTACATGTGCTTACTTGGCTTTTCTCATTATTACGATCATTGTTATTTGCCTTGTTATGGAAAGTACCTCTTCTTGCCCCCTCAGCCCCTGGAAACAGTTTTTAAAATAACATGAGGCCGCATGGGGCCGCACGGCCCTGCCGAAGCCACTGTGGATCACGCATCTCTGTGGGCCACGCTGCCATCTCCGGGCCAGCTCCCCCGCACTGTGACCATTGCGGACAGCATGGTGTGTGCACAGTGAGCTCCAGGGCCTGTGAGCTCCGCTGTCCACGTGCCTGGGTCCTGGCCTCAGCTCTGAGACTCTGGCATGTGATGGACATAAGCACTTGCCTTGGGTTCCACTCACAGCACACCCCATCGCCCCCCACTTGACCCCACCTCACCCCTCTTGCTCCATGGGTTCACGGGGGTGGGGGTGGGGGCTTTGGTTGCATCCTTGCACAGATGGGATGGGTTCATCTGGAAACACCCGAGTTCAACATCAGGAGATTCCTAAGGTAAAACATGCATCAGTTGTGGTTCTAATCAGTGTAAATTGAATCCAGTCCTCAGATTCTGTATGAAATCAACACAACTTCAAACTTAGAAAAGCCACTGGCTGTCCATGATCCCACAACTAGCTAATTTGGTGTGTCAAAAACAAATGTTCATTAAAATATTAGACACTGTCGACTGACCCTCCAAGTGGCCAGTTCGTGGAGTCTGGAAGCCTGGTTTCTTTCTCTTCTGGAGCCTGGAAAGCTCTTGCAGGCTTCCAGTTGAAGGTTCGCATTTATGGAAGTGGCTCCATGTGAACTGCACAGGGCAGGCCTAGTGAGATAAAGACATGTCAAGCCCCAGGGCACCTTGTGTGGCTGTCTGGGTCAAAGTCCCTGATGGCATTGTTCATCAAGACTTGGCCACAGAGACAGGCATCCAGGATATTGATCTTGCTTTTGTCTGTCGTCCAAGATTGTCGAGCAAACATTTTGACCCTCCTGGAAACAAAAGGTCCCTTTGTTCCCACGGGAAGAGTCTGTGGCATCTCATTAGCCACCGGTGCCCTTTCCCCTTCCTCCCTCCTGGTCCTGGTGCTCTCTGAATGCATCTCTCTCTGGAGCTGTCAAAACCACATACAGAGAGAACCAGAACAATCATGGAAGCAAGAAGCAGCGTGTGGTAAACACGTGAACAGGAGACTCACTTCCTCTTTGTAGCAACCAGGGAGGAAAGGCCTGTTTTCCTTCATCACATACAGAGGAGCCAGAGCTCAGTGGGTTTAGTTACCAGCCAAGGTCACACACCTGGCAAACTGCAAGCCTAACTAGACCAGCATCTGACCTGGGGGACGCTGCTGACATCCTCAGGAACAGTCACTTTGACGTCCTTTAAATTTGCAACAGTGAGCAGTGGTGAGTAGTGGTGCACGCCTTTAATCCTAGCAGAGGCAGGCAGATCTCTGTGAGTTCAAGGCCAGCCTGGTCTACAGAGTGAGTTCCAGGTCAGCCAGAACTATGTAGAGACACACTGTCATAAAAAAGAAAAAACAAAACAAACAAAAAAACAAAAAAACCTAGTAGTGATTCAGTTGTATCCGGAAGTGGCCTTTGTTTTAGACCATTGGTGCTCAACCTGTGGTTGTGACCCTTTTGTGAGTCAAACGATGCCCCTACAGGGGCCACCTAAGATCATCAGAAAACACAGATGTTTATATGACAATTTATAACAGTAACAAAATTACAGTTATGAAGTAGCAACGAACATAATTTTATGGTTGGGGGTCACCACGCCATGAGGATCTCCTCAGCATTAGGAAGGTTGAGAACCACTGTTTTAGACTAAACTATGGGGTGGGTGATGGGAGGTATTGTCTACAGCAGCTTACTAGAAGCGGAGTAGCACTGTGATTCTATTCTGAGAAGTGCAGCAGGCCGTATTTTTCTAATCCCACAGAGCACACCGCACATGCCTGCTGCCTCAGGCAGACTAGAAGAGAATGGCGCTCACGGGCTCTGTCCCAGTGGCTTCTCGTGCTTACCAGGAAGACAGGGCTATGAACAAGCTGGACCACTTCTTGGTCTCACCACAACTTTGCTTGGATGTTTCCTGGGGCTTATATAATTGCACCTGTGGACCCCGCAGTGAAGGTTGAAAGCCACCTTCCCTCACAGCCTCCCAGCCCTACCTACTCCCTCCCCACCCTACGGCTTGTGTCTGAATTGGGAGCCCTGCTCTCTCCCCACGTCCTATGCCTCTGCCTCCAGTGGCTTTCCTTTCTCCCCAGTATGCTGACCTTCATGCCCATGCAGGTCACACCGCCTGTTCAGCCTCATGCTTCTCCACGGCCTTTCTGATAGACAGTCTCTGAGAGTGGGGATCATGCCTTATAGGCCTCATTTGCTAGTCTCAGTGAATGGGAAATCATCATTATAAATATTTATAATCCACTGCTTTCAAGGCTCACTTCACATGCCAGCCCTATACACAAGCCTGGTTCCCCGAGGTACAATAGGTGGCTTTTCTCCAGGATCCTGTGCTTCCCATTTAAATGGACTGAGGTCACTTCTGGTGACTTCTACTAGACAGTCTTTCATGTCCTCTGGGCGCCTCAGAGGCAGGTTCTGTGGCCCACCTCACTCTGTATCTGGAAGAATTGCTGAGTACCCTTGGGACAGAAAGTGTTGGCTGAGTTGTGTAGCATGAATCTTAAAAGTTCTTATTAATAAAATCAAACCTGAGCCAGGTATTGGGGTGAACACTGGAAGATCAGAGAGACAGAACAAGCCACAGCCACCTCACCTGGCCAACTTCTCAGCTGGTCTTGTTTCTTCAGACTGGAAGCTTCTGTGTCCTCATCCCAATGGCTCTCAGCTGAACTGCTGCTCAAAAGCCGGAAGCTTAACCAGCTAAAAGCTTCTAGTTTCTGGTCCTCACACCTTATATACCTTTCTGCTGTCTACCACCACTCCCTGGGATTAAAGGCATGAGTCACCATGCTTGGCTGTATCCTTGAACACATGGATTTCTGCCTCTGGAATGCTAGGATTAAAGGCGTGTGCTACCACTGCCTATCCTAAGTATCTAGTGGCTTTTCTGTTCTCTGACCCCAGATAAGTTTATTAGGGTACACAATATTTTGGGGAACACAATACCCCCACAGAGTTGAATCACTTTGATCCTACCAGCCTAATGCTAGAAGAGGATGGAGAGCAGTGGAACCCTGCAAACAGAGGCTCGCGCAGTGAGTGTGGGAGACCAGGGTTTCATCTTGTTTTCTGATGCCAGTGCAGAAGAGGGCACAGTTGGTGCCCCGTGTGCAGAAGAGGGCACAGTTGGTGCCCCGTGTGCAGAAGAGGGCACAGTTGCCCCCGTGTGCAGAAGAGGACAAGGTCACTGCCCCTGTGTTCCTGTGCTGAGCAGAGTCGAGGTCACAGAACAATAACACGTTTCATCCAGAAGAGCCTTAGCAATAAGATATGCCTTGATCCTTATACTCACTTGTAGATGGCAAGTTAGATGACAAACCCAGAAAGGGACTCTTACTCTGTCTCCCAACAAGCAGCTACCACCATGTGACACCCTCTTAGTGAAGGAAGAATCTTGCTGAGGAAATAGCTCACGCATTAGAGACTTACTCCACAGAGAGCAATGTGCTAAGGGCTTCATTCACACTCACTTTACCTCTCATCATCATCACTACCACCACCATCATCATCATCACCACCACCATCATCATCATCACCAC
>CABHPH010157874.1:4929-29004 GCA_902168325.1 Peromyscus nudipes
ACACACACACACACACACACACACACACACACACACACACACACACACACACCCCTATGTGAGGGAACTCCATTCACAAATATAAAAACATAATGTTGGTTGAAAGAAAGAAGACCACAGAAGAACACATGATTTCTACAAAATATGAGGAGAAACTTATGTATGATGTTTAAATCAGTATATTGGTAACTCAGCAATAATCTTTAGAAGGGGTTATTTGTAAGGACTTGTAGAATGCTAGGAATCTTTCATTTTTTGATGTGATCAGGTAGAATTTACATGAATGTAAGCTTGTGATTTACACCCGTGTGTGTGTGTGTGTGTGTGTGTGTGTGTGTGTGTGTGTGTGTGCGTGATATATACTCTGATAAAAGTAGTTAAAATGACCATTCTGCTATATAGGCTTCTGCGAACAGAGGTTAGTGTACTGCTCCTCTCCAAAGCATTGCTTTATAGATGGAATGATGATCATAAGCTTGGGCATCCTTTTTCACCTTCTTCATGGTGATTCTCGGGAGAAGTTGGAGGGTATGGAGTCCATGTTTTCTGCTGAATGTGGTAGTCTGAGCCCATAGCCTCACAGACTTGAATTTTAAGTTAAAAAAATCCTCATTAGCTCCCCCAGAATATCTAGCAGATGGGGCATGCAGATTTATATTGAGGCAGAAGAGCAGTTCTTACTCTGTTTTTCCCCTACTTTGTTCAGTTCAGATGTGCATTTTTATGATGCCACTGCTTCTAATAACATTAGGCCCTACTGGGCCTTTTAATCCAGCTTGTGTGGGCATTTGTTTGATCATACCTATGCAGTCTTGTATTAAACTGGCCTTGTTTCTAGTCTGGGTCTCAGCACTTTGTAGGACTGCAATGTTGGGCAGAGTATTTATCCTGTCCTCTAGTAGACAGGAATAGTGTGTTCTTCCTGTGTGAGGTTCTTGTGAAGATTGGAGAAGTTCCATGTCCCATGATGGTCACTACCATGGTAATGTGAGCTTGGCACTGAGAGGTCACATTCTTCCAGATTGTCATTTCAAACATACAGTGCCATGATATAGATGCCAGTTAGCAAGTACCTTTTGGTTTTTTTTTTTTTTTTGGAGAGTGAAAATAGGAAACAGTTCTTGCTCATGGAAAGCAACATTTTGTGAAATAATTAAAAATGTTATGGTATGTGTTAGCTAGTCCAAGACCTTTCATAAATACAAAGGGACTCTATAGTGAGCAAAGATTCTTGTGATCTGTGTCTGGAAGGGATATATACTGGCAAACAGAGGCATGCCTCTAGCTGAGTTTTGGGAAATTAAGCATAAGGGTAATACACAATATTGCCTTTGCAAAGATGATGAGCCAGGTGTTTGATTTCCTACTTTAGATTCATTATCTCAGCAGATCTACATAGCTGCCCTGTGAAGTGTATCTATTGGCATTATCCCCAGTATATATGAGGAGGACAAAGCTTTTAGGGAAAGGCTGTAACTTAGCCACATAATTCCTGAAAGAGTGGGTAGGTGTTTCTGTCCAAAGCTCTTGTGGCCAACTTCATCATCCTGAGTTGAAATGGTGTTGGTAGGGGATGGTGCCAAAATAGTTTTGAAAACAACTGCTTAGGGGAGATGTGAGTCAATGACTCTGTTCTAGTACACAAGGGAATGGTATACTGTGGCAGGAATCTTAAAAGTTCTTATTAATAAAAACAAACCCAGGGCCAGGTATTGGGGTGGATGCTGAATGATGAGAGAAACAGAACAAGCCACAACTACCTGACCTTGCCAATTCCTCAGCTAATCCTGTTTCCTCAGACTGGATGTCTCTCAGCTTAACTGTGCTGCTCAAAAACCTAAAAGCTTAACCAGGCTAGTTCCTGGTCTTCATGCCTTATATACCTTTCTGCCTCCTGCCATTACTTCCTTGGATTAAAGGCGTGAGTCATCATGCCTGGCTGTTTCCAGTGTGGCTTTAAACTCACAGAGATCCAGAGGGATCTCTGCCTCTGGAATGCTAGGATTAAAGGTGTGTGTGCCACCATTTTCTGGCTTTTATGTCTAGTGGCTGTTCTGTTCTCTGACCCCAGATAAGTTTACTAGGGTGCACAATATTTTGGGGAACACAATACCACCACAGTATACGTTACTAAAAGATCCCACTGTATAGTGTAAGGGATGGGGATGTGTAGAGAACTGGCTTCAAATGGTATGCTGTGGAGAAGTTACTCAACAGAGTTGGGCTTCTGTCTGCTTCACAAGAAGGGAGTTCAAGAAACTGCTGTTTTCTTTTTGTGCTGTTGAACTATTATACTAACAGATTGGGTTTGTGAAATTCTCTAAGTCTTAAAAAGCAAATTCTTTTTGTTAATTGTCTATTAATGTCTGTTATGATTGTGATACAATCTCAATAATAATCTTGTTGTTTAAATGTAATAAAAATAGACTATGATACTTTAGAATGGCATGACCACACAAGGATTAAATTGCCCTTTACTGGCAATATTTCAGATATTTGCTGATTAAGTTCTTTTGTTAGATTTTACAGTTCATGTTCTTTTTAGCTCAAAGAAGCAATTAAATTATCTTCAGGAAATTGTGGAAGGTTACCTTTGGGTGTGCAACCCATGCTGCCAAAGTTCTGGTTTCAGCTCCGGATTCATGAACAAGTTAACATGTGAATCACTGGAGGTCTCTTCATGAACAGTGGGGTTATGCCCACAGCCAAAACTTACCCACGCAGCTGGTGGGAGCTTGAATTTACCAATATGGCAGGGACAAGAGACTTCATCTCTTCTCCTGCTCACTCTGACCTACTCTGTGTCTGTGGCAGTGTTCACACCTGAGTGTGTATCTGGCTAATTTAATGGAGTACATCTGTTTGCACCTGGGACTTTTAAGGGCCCCAGAGAGCCTCCCAGGAAAAAAAATCTTCTGTAAGTGACAGAGATGCCTCATATTATTCATTTACAATTCTTCTATTTAAGAAAAATGCCCCTGAGTATAACTAACAACACAGAATGACTCTTTCTAAAATCTAAATTCAAATACTCTTCTTTGGGATCTAGCTTCAGAGTCAGGAGACACTGTAGCCATTGCTCCTGCCTGACTTGCTGTAGTCATGAAATAGAGATGTGTACATATAAATCATTACCCCGAAAGTGACTGTTTTTATCTTTTACTTAAAAAAAAAATTTGAAGCAAGATTTTGCTACACAATTTAGACTGGCCTCACATTCATGAGCCCATGTGCTTCAGCCTACTGAATACTGGGGTCATTTTCAAGACTGTCTGACCCAGCAGAAGTGATTGTTTTTACGTAAACTCTTTTTGGGATAATGCTATTTTAGAAAAAGATAGTCTTGTATGCATGTTGTAACAGATTCAGTTTCTCTCTATTTTTTTTTTTTTTAGTAGAAGGAGCCTGAATATCAGGAACTTGGCAGTTACTTTAATAGGCTCTTTTGCTAAGATGACTAACTAGGATTGACATGATTCCTGTACCATGAGTCTGTCATTGTTTACAGATGCTATTACTCACACTTTGGGAAGGACTCTTCAATGACATATGAATGTAAAAATGACCACATAGAGTGTTTATCCCTCTCCCAGTTAAAAGTCCTAGCAGTTTTATTTTTTAAATTAAAGACTTGATTAGTCATCTGGATAGAAATTTCAGAAACTGCTTTTGCAATTACAGTTATCTATCAAGAATTCCTCCCAGAGAAATTTAGTAAGAATGCTAATTAATTCCAACTGTTGGAGTGAATTACATGTGAGAGTCTGAGTTCAGCTTCCAAAAACTTAGGGGAAAGCTCTTAAGTGCTATAATTAGCAATGACAAAAAAAGCCTTGTAGGCTATTAATCTATTCACTTTGAATTCTTCAATGAAACTTGACTGTTTTGTGTTACTCTTTAAGAGCGCAGAGTTCTGGTCTCTTGGCTGTCTCTGTAGAAATAGTGGTGGTAGGAAAGCAAGACCAAAGGGAGATTTTTTTAAGGGTTACTTTTAAATTTTGAATTTCTCATTATTTTTAAACTTTAATTTTCAATAAAAGTCCATATACAGTTACATGTGTTTTAAAAATTAAAACTATTTTTGACTGATTTAAAGATTATAGAAAAATGTGTTCAAAGCCCACAGTTTCCACAAACCTCTCTCCTTTGCCATGTTAGAAGTGATGAAGAAATACTGGCATGTCATTATTAATTGAAACCATAGTCTATATTCTGCTGTTTGTAGAAGTGATGTCCTATATCCATCATTACTGTATCACACAGAATACTTTCACAGCTTTAAATTTTCCTCTGCCCTATTTACTCAACCTCTCACATTCATTCAACCTTTGTCAACTATTGATCTTATTTGCTATTGCTGTAGTTTTCCTTTTCCAGCATATGGTATAGTTAGAACCAGAGAACTGAGCCTTTTTATAACTGCTTCTCCTCTCAGCAATATGCAGTTAAAGGCTATGCATGTTGTTTTGTGGATAGGTAGCTCATTTAAGATGGAATAGTATCGCATTGTATGAGTGTGTCATAAATTATCTACTTGTCTACTCTCAAGTTCTTTGTTGATTTAAGTTTAGGCAGTTGTGAACAAAGTGGATATGGATATTCTTATTTTTTTAAAGATACATTTATATTTATTTTAGATGTATGGATGTTTTGCCTGCACATGTGTAAATACGCCACATGCATACTTGGTTTCTGTGGAGGTCATAACTGTAGTTACAGACAATTAGGAGCCACTACATGGGTGCTGGAAGCCAAACCCAGGTCCTCTGCAAGAACAGTAAGCCCTGTTAACCCCTGAGTCAAATCTCCGGCTATATGCATTCTTACATAAGTTTTTAGATGAACATAAGATTGGAAAGAATATCAAGGAAGAAACTTGTATTTTAGCTCATGGTTTAAGAGCTTTGGTCTGTAATAATAGTAGAAAAGCGTGATGGGTGATGCCTTGTGGCAACCTAGAAGCAGATAGCAGACAGGAAGGGTAGAGGGACAGATAGACTCTTTAAAGGTACAGCCCAGTGACATTTTTCTTTCAGCAAGTCTTCACCTCCTAAAGTCTCCTGTACTTCCCAGTGTCCCAATAGTGTCACCCACTGAAAATAGGCCTTCAGTATAGGAATCGCTAGGGTGTATTTCCGATCCAAACCATAACAGGTACCTACTTCCTTTTAACTGTCACTGAAATGGCACAGACATTGAGTGTGTATGTTAGGGTCAAAAGCCAAGCAACACCCCTCCCATGAGCAGATTAGTGCCTATTGAATGTATAAAGATGTGTTAGTAGAGCATAGGAATAACCTGGAAGAACATTAAAAAAAAACTCTATATTTGTTTGTTTATTTTTATGTATGTGTATGTTTGTGCCTGTGAACATGTGCAATATCACATGTGTGGAGGGCAGAGGACAGCTTGTAGAAGTTAGTTAACTCCTTCCACCATGTGGATCCTGAAGACTTGAGCTCAGGTTGTCAGACTTGACCCTATATGCTGAGCCAGATCACCAGCCCTGGACAGACATTTTATTAACATTAACAGAGTGGCCTAGAGAAGTACCAACTAATACTTAAGTCCTATTTTAAACTTCCTTAATTCAATAGCTAAAAACTTGGTAAAAAAATGATTTTTTTAGTTACATGACTTGTGTACTTGTCCATGTGTTTCTGTGTGTGTGTGTGTGTGTGTGTGTGTGTGTGTGTGTGTGCATGCCAAGTGTGTACAGGTGACCACAGAGGCCAGAAGAGAGTGGCATAGGTTCAGGGAACCTAAATAGGGTCTTCTGGAAGACTGACAGGCATTCTTCACCACTGAGTTCTCTCCAAATCTCTATAAACACTTCAAATACTTTGATAAATTTAATACACTTGGTTCTTTTTAAGCATTCAAATGTTGTAATTTTATAACCAGTACTTCTTCAAGTACCTCTCCTTATAAACATAGTAAAACATATTTTAAATGTAGGTCATCTAAAGCATTTCAATATTTGTGGGAAACTATTAAAATTTTCCCATATGTTTTCATTTATATGAAGGTTAACATAAATTAAAATTGCAAGCATAGTTTGTTGACATACAAAACTTAATCATAATAAATACATTATCAACTAACTACTAAATTCTGTCCATATGATTATGCCTTGTGGTAGTTTGATTGTAATTGGCCCCCATAACATCATAGGGAATGGCACTATTGAGAGGTGTGGCTTTGTTGGAGTAGGTGTGGTCTTGTTGGAAGAAGTGTATCACTGTGGAGGCATATTTGAGGTCTCATATATGCTCAAGCCATGCCTAGTATCTCAGACCACTTCCTGTTGCCTGTGGATCAAAGATGTAGAATTCTCAGCTGCTTTCCCAGCATCATATTTGCCTACATGCCCCCGTGCTCTGACATGATAATAATAGGAGTTAATTTCTGAACTGTAAGCAACCCAGTTAAATGATTTGCTTTGTAAGACTTGCCATGATCATGGTGTCTCTTTGCAGCAATAGAAGCCCTAACTTAAACATACATTGATTCTTAAATTTAGCATCAATGGTTTCAAATATCATGGTTTTGATTTGAAATTGTGATGTTGCTGTTTATAACTAAATATTAACTGTGTTCTGAAACCCATAGTGATCTAGAGTGACCATTACCAGTAATGGTGTCCTTATTTTATTGTCAGGCCCAGCCGACCTGTCAAACAACACCTGAATAGGGGAGTGAGGATTAAGAAGAGACAGAGACAGAAGATAGAATCAGGAGGGCTCTGCAGCATCCCCAAATTTATTTCTTAAAGCAAAAGAGCATAAAGACTTCCTTACCATGGTTCCAGGAACAGACAAATGTAAACACCTCCTGTTATTCAGCCTTGAGGAGCAAAAACAAGCTTGAACTCTCTGACCTTAAGTCAAGATGGAATCAAACCACAAAATGAAGTCACTATGGGCTCCCACAATTCCCCCTTTTTTTATTTTTTAAAAGTCCCCCCAGACACCACAGATGACTGTGCCTGTCTTTGGTTGAAAGGTGGTAAAAAGCACTTATCCATCTTTGACTACCAGCCTCTGGAAAATCTCAAGGGAGAGTGTGGAGCTTAACTCCATGCAGCTCCGAACCAACTTTCCACACTGAGAGTTCACAAGTAACTTGATAATCATAGGCAAGCAAATAATGCCTAACAATACACATGCTCCTATGGCTACAATACCTCCTAATAAGGGAGTAAAGGATGACCAAGATGGAATGGTCTTTTAAAATTGGTCTAGGATGTCTTCAGTTTTAGCCATATCAAAATCCAACTTTGCCTTTTTTAAAGCAGTAATTTCCAGATGCAACTGCATCAAATCTAAGGATTCATTAGTATTATACCAAATTCCTCTCAGAGGAGCTCTAACCTTTTCCCATCTAGTAACACTTTCATGGTAAACAGAAGAGTTTACACACATCCAGTTATATTTAGCAGGACACTTAAATGAGCTCTTATCTTTAACCCTTGAATCTCATCTCCTAACAACTGTACTACTTCATCATACCATGGTTCACCAACACTAACAGATTAACACCATAATTGTAGTATGATTGTTAACAATGGACACACAATTGGTTAAATTACAATTCTCATAACTTACATTAAAAAAGGTTCATTAACATAAGATAACACTGATCCATTGAAGGGGCAAAATGTTTCTATGGTGGGTGTGATAGGAATAACTCCATAATTCTAAACCTTTCTTTTCTCTCTCCTATAATCCAATGCATTGCTGCCACCAACTTCCAAAGCTACATTTGAGCTGCTCCAGTTCCCAAGTATCAAATACCAGCAGCAAAACCTTTATCCTACTCCTCCTCATCAGTTTGGGGGGCCTCTTCAGTACCTCCAATTTGGTTTCCTGACCAGTCTAGCACATATCTCTGAATTCCAGTGATATTATATTGAAGAGAGGCTTTAGCCACATATCACCTCCATAATAGTATTCGATTGCTCCCACGAGTCTCTTTCCTACAGAAGGGAGATCTCTGAGGCACCTGTTCTCCAGGCCTTCTATTTCAACAGCAGATGAACACTATACTGGCAGAGGTGACCTCTGTGTCCTAAGATATAATGTGGATAAATGGCCAAACACCCAGTCACAGATTCATTTTTGGAAAAACAGGTGTTCCTTGGCTGGATCCAGAATAATTAGAACTCACAGAGGTCTGGGAAATTTGTGCAGCAGGTCTATCAAGAAGCAAGAAATCATTAGCCATCATCATAATCTCCTTCCTTTCCAAGACTGCAGGATGTAATATTGAAGGATCAGGAACATAGGTCCAGTAAATCTCACTCCAACTCCTCTGGAAGAAGCATCAACAACCACAATATCATCAGGGCCAGCATTCCTCTGCTGTGATGCCCAGGCTGCAGAGCCAGGGCTAAGTCATCCCTCCTTCCTGGAGGCTTGGCATGTGACCTGATCTTCCCTGTGCATACCCAAGGGGATGCCCTGCTGCCCACCAGGAGTATCAGATTCATTTCCCCTCTATTCACCTCCAGAGCGAGAAGCAGCAAAAGAAATGGGCAGTACATGCAGAGCTCCATGCAGAAAGTGCAATGCCACCGCTCTCCAACTCCCTAGCTCCAGCCACTGCTCAGCCTCTAGCAGTAGTGGAGCTTGCTGGCAGTAGCCATGACAATTGCTGGACTGTTGGGATTAAAGGCATGCTAGCTTTAATGACTTACTGAAAAAGCAATGACCATGCACATTATGCATTAAGGAATGACAAATTATGTCTTCTCAGAGCATATGAGTTATTATGTAACATCTGTATTGTAAATGAGTGACTCTTCTAAGTACCAGAGTGACTTTGAAATAGAAATATAGCCTTTCAATAACGTTTTCCTCTGGAAAACAACTTTTGGATTGGATTGTTACAGCTGATTGGCTTCTTTCAACTGCCATGTCTAGACTATCATTGAATTCTGTTGGCCTCACCTTAGGAACAAACCTAAAATCTGAAAACACTTTACCAGATTTGTGGCTACTATTGTCTTTAGTTTGGGCTCAACAGTTAAATAGCTCTTGACTGTTTCTTCTCTACAGTCTTTCTGCTATATTACAGTTGTCATTCTTGAGACATAAGTCAGAATGTTATTCTGTCAATATTGTCCCTCCAGTGGCTTTAATCATGGGAGACTAAATTAGAAAGTCTTTGCTTGTATTTCTAGATCACAGGCTTCTCTCTGGCTTCATATCCTGTCAGTGTGTGTCTTTAGCCAGACTATCCTAAGTATTGTTTTGGATCACTAAGCTCTGCTCAGTCCCTGCCTCAGGACCTTTGAACATATGTTGCCCCATCCCCCTCCTCTCTGCTGTCCCAGGTTAGAATGACCCTCTCACACATGTCAGTTACATCTCTGCTTATGGTTCACTTATTCAGAGATGTCCTCTGACTGTCTTTTCTGAGTTATGCTCCCTCTTGTCCTCTACTGTCTTTCTGCCCTACTCCCCATCACTCGGAGGTCTCTCCAGTAGAAAATTGTGTCCTGACCAAGTACTGGTATTCTCCCACATTTTAATTTATTTATTGTTACAAGTGCATTGCAGTAACTTGGGCTCCTCGAATACTTCCTGGCACTAATGTGTTCAGCAGCATATGTGACAGATGTACACGCAGAGTGGAGGAACGGAATGGCTCCTGTTCAGAAAGAAAGCTCATTGGAAAGGCAGAGGCGTTCCCTATCTGGTTCATAGCTGCATCGTAGTGCCCCAACAATACCAAGCCCCAACAAATACTTACTGAATGAATGATGAGCAGTTTTCAGTGCAGATCTCTGGGTGGCATTCCAGATCCTGGTCTTAGATTCCCTTTCCTGTTTTCCTGCATCTGGAAAACTGTACTTTCATCGCCCCAGTCCTATTGATGGCCAGTTACACAAGGACAGCTGAGTTAAAATAACTGATCACGCCCTTAGCTTGCTGACGTGATTTTTCTTCTGTCTTACGTTTTTATGTCAAGGAAAACCAGAAGACAATTAATGTAAGGACAAAGCCAAGAATAAGATGGAATGCTTGAAATGATTGGAAGACTTATAGTTGCTAAAGTAACTTGTCATCTCTGGCAAAGAATTGACATTAAACACTGCCATTTATAAAACCATTTTATGTACAGTATAATTTATAGTAAAATTCACAGTATTTAAAGTAAGATAAGTATGTTCAAGAGCAATAGACCTGAAAATCCCCTAAGTAAGATTGCATTTAAAAAATATCAGTCAAAAAAAAAACCCACTTGAAAATTGAAGTGTCATTTAGGATGAAATAAACCCTTATGTATGAAGAGCTATTCAGGGCATGAAGCACTTACCCCATTATCGTTAGCATGTGTGGAAGTGAGCTCATATTTAATAAGAATCCTTAAACTTGTGGGGTTGGTCAGGTCTTCCCTGGGTAAAGGCATTTGTTGCCAAGCGTAATGACTTTTACGTTACATCCCCGAACCCAAGTATGCCATGGCAGTCATCTCTCCTCTCTAGCCCTCACCTTATCTTTAACCTTCTTGTGCTTCTGCTGGTCCATGCCTTTGTCTTCAGAAGAAACACAAAAGTGAGATTGTGGCATTCAGAATCACCAGGCCTGATTCGGTCTTAGTTCCATCACATGCTATCATATGGTCCACTTTCATTTTAAATCTCCCTCATGTTCTTTAAAGATGAGTGCTTGCAACTGTTTGTTGTCGTTGGAAACCACCTCTTTGCTAAAGTTAGAGAGTCATTTACCAAATGTTTCAAATGATCTGAGAAATGTATGGCTCTGAAGTTGCATCTTGGGAACATATTGGTATACCAGAGTCCTCAGATTCCATGATGGTGTTAACTGTTAGCTTGACAGGAATCTAGAATTATTGAGGAGTCCAGGCTGTGGGAAATTATTTTGATTAGGTTAATTGAGTTGGAAGGCTCTTCCACTGTGGGTGAGTGACGACATTTCCTGGGCTAAGATCCTGGACAGTATAATAAAGGGATGTTGAGCAAAGCACATGCATTCATTTCTCCCTGCTTCTTTACTGTGGTAACAATGTGACCAGCTCCTTCAAGCTCCTGTGCTGTGACCTCCCTGCCATGATGGACTGTAACTGTAAACTGTGAGCCAAATAAACCCTTTCGCCCTTAAGTTGCATTTGTTGGGGTATTTTAGCACAGCAACAAGAAAAGTAACTGAGAGACCAGACAACATTAGGAGGATTCATAAATGTACATGGATTCATAAATGTACATGGAGGATTCATAAATGTACATTGTTATTCATAAATAACAATGAGTCAAAATCCTGTGTCTGAGATTCAAGGATCTCATTTTTCAAGTTTCTCGGGGATTCTGGGAATGTTTTCATGTTTAAGACCATTCCTTTAGGAGATACAACAGTTTTAAGTTTCTGCCTTCGAAACTCTTCCATATAGTTAGAAAAGGAAAATGAACACCAAAGTCACAATTAGAC
Organism: Peromyscus nudipes; assembly: GCA_902168325.1. Classification (NCBI taxonomy): domain Eukaryota; kingdom Metazoa; phylum Chordata; class Mammalia; order Rodentia; family Cricetidae; genus Peromyscus; species Peromyscus nudipes. The sequence continues at coordinate 16,383 of CABHPH010157874.1, forward strand.
AATGTGCTGGTGTGTGTGTATGATCTAAATGTAGGGCAGTCTAGGTAAGGCAGCACAGGGTCAAAGCCTTGGTTTACTGCTGGCTACAGCATCAGAAGGAATGACTGGGGTGGTAAGGCTCTGTTGAGTGTGCCAGTCACTAGTGCAGCTTCTTTGTAGCCTCCTGGTTTATAGGTGACAAGATTTTTCAAGAAGGGCCTAAAAAGAAACCCTGACATTTTGGTCTAGTTATTTTTCACTGTAATAGTAAAAACACCCCTCCTTCTGTAAAATGAACTAGAGTTCCTTACCAAGTTCTTTCAAGAATAAATCTGGATATTGTATGGAATTCCTCATAATCCTTGTTACAGTTCAATGTAGGTAGACCAACTTACCTAATTACCTTGTTAGAAAACTCTTCTAGCTACAGTCAAGATGCCTTGGTGGTGATGAAATAAGTTAGCTCTTGTCTTCTTACATGACTATAAGTACAAATATCAGTGACTTTTAGAAACTTTATTGTAGGGATTTCTATAAGTAAGTGATCTGAAATTAAGATGGACTCCATTATAGACCATTTTTCTCTATTTTTTTTGCCCTTCTTCTACCATACATAATTAATGTGGCTTCCTGGAAATTACTTGAAGGGGATTTTAATCAGCATTGCTAATAGGTGTTCTGTGAGAATAATGCCATGGTATCTCATAAATCCAGTCTGTTGTAACAGTGGAACTGCAGCAGGCATTAAGATTGCGTTACATGATGATTAGTGAAAAGGAAGTGAAGCTGGAGGCATAAACTGAGAAGGGAGTGGAGGGAAGAGTAAATCTTCCCGTGTAAATAAGTCACGATTGTACTTAGTGTTAGAAGATGCCTTTTCAGTAATTGGGAGGAAACTGGAGGATTATTCGTTTGTTTGCAAAACAATATTATAATCTGATTTAAACTTTAACAGGCTATTTTGAATTTGGATTTTTAGTAAGCCAGGAAGACTTGTTGATTCTTTGCATTAGAATAATCCTGCGGAGATGGGGACAGTAAATGGTGTCAAGGTATGGTTTTGGTGACACTACCACTGGAACTTACTGCGGGACTGACCTGGGGGAAGAGCAGTGGGAATCAAGGTCAGCTTCAGGAGTTTATCTGTAAGCCTCTAGGGAAGTATGAGGCATTGTCTTAGGAACAGTTCTGGGGTAGATCTTGGGAAGATTAAAGGTTCTTTTTAAGACCAATATCATTCATCCATTTCTAGCTGCCTGCCTGCTGCATATATAAGGCTGGTAGTACCCCAGATAGAGGGAAAATCTGGAGAACTGTCACTGAATTTGGTTAGCTAGTGCTAAAAAATTTGGGGAACAGGGTGGAGGGTGGGGAAGGGCACAGCAATAGTGACTGGCAAGTGTTTTAAAGGGACAGGATGATGTGAGAATAGAGGCACTCAAGAAATGGAGACTGACATCTCAGATATATTTAAAAGACAGAATTGACTGATAGATTGAGAGGGGTGCCAGGTTGGAGTGGGCTGTGTACAGATCAGCAGATGACCAAAGGAATAATGTGTGTTGGGCATCCATGGAAAGACAACAGAGGAAGCTGAGAATTGCTAAGGATGGCAGGTGAGGCATGGAGAATTTGAAGCCAAGACAGAGCCTCTTAAGATTCTGGTAGGAAATACTTGAAAGTGGTTCAGTACAGAGGAAGGCTCTGGAGGGATCAGGTGCTACCTGGAAGGCAGTGAAGGGACAGGTGAATGAGGAGCAAGATAGGTCAGAAAGTGACCAGAAATGTCAGTGCTGTGTGCAGCACCGTGTAGAAGATAGTGAGGATCGAGGTCAGAGTGCACTGCCAACTGTAAACTCTGGATAAATTTGTGATCTGTCATTCTTCAAGTACTTCTTCTATTACTGCTTGCTTTCTTCTTCATATTTAACTTCATATTATGTCATATAATTATGACATAATACTAGTTTAGTGTGTGTGTGTGTGTGTGTGTGGGGGGGGTGTTTGTGGTCTCTGTTTCCTTTTCCTCTAACCACAAAAAAGAATATTTAATTCTTTGGGGCCAAAGACTCTTTTAGAATCCCAATAAACAGTAGACCTTCCCTTTTTCTTCAGGGAAATACAAAATCCCAAGAAGTAGCATACCTATTGAACAACTGTTGAATGTAGTCATTTTCAAGATGAGTCAGAATGTGGTAGTGATACACTAATTAAAATTCCCTTTGAGGCAAGAAATTCATTCATGGTCATTGAGAAAATCTTGTAGAAAATTTGAATGGTAAAAATATTAAGACTTGTCTTAACTATGTACTTAAGAGGTGAAGATGCAAATCAAGTCCTAGAGGTTAGTTAATTGGCTTAACCATGTTTATGTAGTAAACAGCAAAGAACTGAGACTATAGCTCATAGCCTTATGTTTTTTTCCTGTTTGGCTTGTATGTCTTAATCTATGCAAATTAGTTAATTAACCAGAATAAGCAGTTATGCATTTTCTTTCTTTTTAAAAATATGTGTATGGTATGTTGGCAGCATGTATGCCTACAGAACATGTGCATTCTTGGCATCTGTGGAGGCCACAAGAGGGCATCATATGTCCTGGAACTTGAGCTATACAGATGGTTGTAAGTTGTTATTTTGGGGGCTGGAAATTGAACCCTGGTTCTCTGGCAGAGCAACCAGTGCACTTAAATGTTGAGCTATCTGTCCAGTCCAGTTCTGATTTTTCAGTGTGGAAATCCCAGCAGTATAGCTTTCTGGTCTCTGCTTAATCTTGAAAGCCCTTTCCTCCCTCCCTCTGCCGAACCTAAATTACAGTATTTTAATGTTCTCTCTTTGCTGCGATGTGTTTGTTTTTTTTTTTTTTCAAGATTCAGAAACAGGGTAAATTTATGGCTCAGAAGTTGTAAAACAGCCTTGTGGAAGCCACATATTGCAAGGAAGGAGCAAATAATTGTATTTTTTAGTTAAGTTCTCAGACTTCCGAGTGGCATTATTGATATTATGCTTGTCTCCTGTTCCAATATGAACTGTTGGTTATATAAATATTATTTTTATGAGAAATTGAATTTTATGTGCAGTTCTTGTTCAGAAGCAAAGTGGAATTGTTTAGTGAGTCTTTATTTTCTTTTTGAAATTACTTCTTAGCCCCATGAGGTACTGTATACTTTCTTCCTTCCTGTCCTGACATAAGTCAGCTACTAGAACATCCAGTTTAGCATTTACTGTATGCCTAGTATGTAGATATGAACAAAGGGTGAGACTTGAGCCAGCTGCCCTTTGAACTTTGAGTTGGGAGGGTGACAGCATGGAAATACCTACTTGTGAGGTCAGATCAACTATGTCTTCCTTCCAAGAGGGACTTGCTCTCTTCTTTCCTTGTCACTGACACCAGAAACTGCTGGCCAGACTTTTGAGCCCACTTCATTCTAAATGAGTGAGAAGGATAGTGAGTGTGCTTTTCTCATTGAGGAGATTGGCAGAGTGATTTTGAGGAACCAGATGATGAACAGAGTTCGTCTTATCCCTAGAGATGTGAAGTTGTATAAATTAATGATCCATAAAGGTAACAACATATGGTTCTGTATCAGTTTTCTTTAAATAGAACAACCAGGATATGATTTGGTCCTAAAACTAAGTGTGACACGTAGGTTTGCAGGGAGAAGATTGGAAATATTTCTTTGTGTGTGTAAGGGTGGTCTTCGCCATCCATTGCTTTGCTGGGTAGATTTGGTGGGTGGGAACCTGGAAATGTTGAGGTTTCTGGCCTGGAGCATGTGGATGTGCTGGAAGAGTTGCTTGAATTCTAACTCAGAAATTACCCAGGGCACAATCTCCTCACTCCCCTCTTATTTTACTAACTTGTATTTTGGTGCTTTTTCTGATATCAAATAATTGAGCTTTATTTTTGGCAGTAAAAGATGAGACAGGTCACTTCCCATAGATATTCATATACAGAGGAATTAGTCTCCATCAAAAAGCTTAACAAACAGTACATTTGTGGAAATTCTGGGGGTCTACCTGGTCTTCATCAGTTCAGATCAATAAAGATACCAGAAAGCACACACACAGAGACACACACAGGCACACACACACGCACACACACACACACACGCACACACACACACACACACACACACGCACACACACACACACACACTCACACACAGCCATCAGGTTACATCCATTGTGGGCATGTGAATAGGGAAATAACACTGGCTAGAGGCTGAACTATGGTTTCCTGTCAGCTGGGTTAGAATACACTTTCCTATGTATCTCTTACTTTTACTTTTAAAAATGGTAAACTGTTTCTGAGTAAGTAATTTTTTCACAATATGGTCAAAATCCACCATTTCTGTCTAAAAGAAAAGCTGCTGAGAATTTTTAAGATATCAAAATTACTGTTACATGATAATGGTGGTCACATCTCATATTTTCCACAACCCACACAACGTACATTTGACAGTGAACATAAGCTGTGGACTTCAGTAAAAATGATTAACTTATTCATTAGTTCGTCAGCTGTAGCAAATGTGGTCCAGTAATGCAAGATGTTAATAGTAAGGGAGAATGGAAAGGAGAAGCATTACACTGCTCTAAAGCCCAAACTCTATTAGTTTTCAAGTGGAAGTCACACCGACGGTGGTTAAAATCGCAGTGGTGACAGAATGTGTTACTTGGCTGCCTTTGCAGAGACTTCATGCCACTGCTGCTGGTGTCATGGCATTTTCTTCGTCTGTCTCGTGACATCCACGTCTCTAGTGAGACATAGGTGAGCTGGGAGGATGGGAAGATGAATTGTGGTTAATTGCATGTCGTTCTTTTTATTTTCTTTTTATTTTATCAGTGTGTATTCATTATCCACAGCAGTGGGATGTGGCATGATGTTGCACATGTATAGAGCATATGCAGGTCAATTCAGGAGAGTGAGCATTTTTCTTCTCCTTGTCGTTTATGGTTTTGGCCTGGAACTTCTTTCTCCTGGGTCTGTGCAGATTGTGGAATTGGTTTCTTGACAGCAGTCATTCCTCTGTGCTGGTAAACACCAGCATGTGTTCCTTAGGCCCAGCTCTGTTTTGCTACCCCACTATCCACCTCCCTTTAGACTCCAAAGTTGGCAGTGTCTTTCCTAATTCCTGATAGTTCCACTCACTTGTAGGAAAGAGGAAGTGACTTTTTGTGGAGTTCCCACTGTCTCTGGGCTCTGGCTGTTTAATTTGTACTCATGTAGCCTTTGTATGTCACTTGTCATATATAAGCTCTGTCCTCTTGGGTGAGGGAAAACCTGAGCAAGGAAGGTTAGTAGCCTTCAGCAACAGTGCCTAAAACTCACACAAATGTGACCCTATCTTCTTTTTACTTTTCTCAGGCCTTGCATGGTATTGCATACCTTTAGTCCCAGCACTAGGGAGGCAGAGGCATGCAGATCTCTGTGAGTTCAAGGCCAGCCTGGTTTACATAGTCTTGGTCAGCTGGAGATAGACAGTGAGACTATGTCTCCAAAAAAGTGTCTATGTCTTCAAAAAAGTGTTATGTATTAGTCAGCTTATTACATTATTTTGTGTATTTTCCAAAAAGATACTATTTTGATCCAATGAAACTATCATTTGGCATGTTGCCAATAATTTCTTTTAAATTTTTTCATTTATTTTACATACCAACCACAATTTCCCTTCCTCTTCTCTTCCCATTCCCTCCCCCACCTCCCATTTATTCCCCCTGTCTACTCCTCCATTCAGAAAAGGGCAGGCCTCCCATGGGAGTCAACAAAGCATGTCATATTACTTTGAGCCAGGACCAAGCTCCTGTCCCCTGCATCAAGGCCGGCAAGGCATCCCTGCATGAGGAATAGGTTCCAAAAAGCCAGCTCCTGTGCCAAGGACAGGTCCTGTTCCTACTGCTAAGGGCCCCACAAACAGACCAAGCTACATAACTCTCATCCACATGCAGAGGGCCTAGAATGGTCCCATGCAGGCTTCCTAGCTGTCGGTTCAGAGTCTATGAGCTCCTACAAGCTCAGGTCAGCTGTCCCTATGGGTTTCTCCATCATGGTCTTGATCCCCCCCTTGCTCATACAATCCCTCTTCCCTCTTGTAAACTGGACTCCCTGAGCTTGGCCCCGTGCTTGGCTGTGGATCTCTGCATCTGCTTCCATAAGTTACTAGATGTAGGCTCTCTGATGACCATTAGGGTAGTCTCCAATCTGATTACAGGAGAAGGCCAGTTCAGGCACCCTCTCCACTATTGCTGGGAGTCTTAACTGACATCATTTTTGTGGATTCCTGGGAGTTTCCCTATCACGAGGTTTCTCCCAAACCCCCAAATGCCCCCCTCTATCAAAATATCTCTGTCATTACTGTTCCCACCAGTCCCCAAGTTGACCAATCAGATCCCTCATGTTCCCCTCTCCCAGTCCCCCCACACCCCCAGTTTACCCAGGAGATCTCCTCTATTTTCCCTTTCTAGGGAAATATGTGCATCCCTCTTAGGGTCCTCTTCGTTACCTAGCTTCTCTGTGGCTATGGACTGTAGTCTGGTTATCCTTTGCTTTACATCTAATATCCACTTATGAGTGAATACATACCATGTTTGTCTTACTGGGTCTGGGTTTCCTCACTCAGGATGATTGTTTTTTTTCTAGTTCCATCCATTTGCCTGCAAACCTCATGATGTCATCACTTTTACCATTGAATGGAATACTCCATTGTGTATATGTACCACATTTTTTTAAATCCATTCTTCAGTTGAGGGGCATCTAGGTTGTTTCCAGGTTCTGGCTATTATGAATAATGCTGCTATGAATATAACTGAGCAAGTGTCCTTGTGGTATGATTGAGCATCTTTTGGGTAAATGCCCAAGATTGGTATAGCTGGGTCTTCAGGTAGATTGATTCCCAATTTTCTTAGAAACTGCCATACTGATTTCCAAAGTCATTGTACAAGTTTGGACTCCCAGCCAGGCGGTGGTGGCACACGCCTTTAATCCCAGCACTCGGGAGGCAGAGCCAGGCGGATCTCTGTGAGTTCGAGGCCAGCCTGGTCTCCGAAGTGAGTTCCAGGAAAGGCGCAAAGCTACACAGAGAAACCCTGTCTCAACCCCCCCCAAAAAAACTTTGGACTCCCACCAGCAGTGGAGGAATATTCCCCTTACTCCATATCCTTTCCAACATAAGCTATCCTTAGCGTTTTTTGAGCTTAGTCATTCTCACAGGTGTAAGATGATATCTCAGAGTCATTTTGATTTGCATTTCCCTGATAGCTAAGGATGTTGAACAAGTCTTCAAGTGTTTCTAGGCCATTCAAGATTCTTCTGTTAAGAATTTTTTGTTTAAATCCATACCCCATTTTTAAATTGGATTCTTTGGTATTTTGATGTCTAGTTTCTTGAGTTCTTTATATATTTTGGAGATCAGCCCTCTGTCACGTGTGGGGTTAGTGAAGATCTTTTCCCATTCTATAGGCTGCCATTTTATCTTTTGACAGTGTCCTTTGCCTTATAGAAGCTTCTCAGTTTCAGGAGGTCCCCTTTACTAATTGTTGATCTCAGTGTCTGTGCTACTGGTGTTATATTTAGGAAGTTGTTTCCTGTGCCAATGCGTTCAAGACTACTTTCCACTTTCTCTTCTATCAGGTTCAGTGTAATTGGATTTATGTTGAGGCCTTTGATCCATTTGGACTTGAGTTTTGTGCAGGGTTATAGATATGTATGTATTTGCAATCTTCTACATGTTGACATCCATTTATGCCAGCACCATTTGTTGAAGATGCTTTCTTTTTTCTATTATATAATTTTGGCTTCTTTGTCAAAAATCAGGTGTTCATAGTATATGGATTTATGTCAGGGTCTTTGATTCGATTCCATTGATCCACCTGTCTGTTTTTATGCCAATACCAAGCTGTTTTTTTATTACTATTGCTCTATAGTAGAGCTTTACGTCAGGGATGGTGATACCTCTGGAAGTTCCATTATTATAAAGGATTGTTTTAGCTATCCTGGGTCTTTTGTTTTTCCATATGAAGTTGAGTATTGTTGTTTTAAGGTCTGTGAAGAATTGTGTTGGGACTTTGATGGGGATTACATTGAATCTGTAGATTGCTTTTGGTGAGATTGCCATTTTTACTATATTAATCCTACCTATCCGGAGCATGGGAAATCTTTTCATTTTCTTATATCTTCTTCATTTTCTTTCTTCAAAGACTTAAAGTTCTTGTCATACAGGTCTTTCACTAGTTTGGTTAGAGTTACCTCAAGATATTTTATATTATTTGTGGCTATTGTAAAGGGCGATGTTTCTTTGATTTCTTTCTGAGCCCATTTATCATTTGTATATTGAAGGATTATTGATTTTTTTGAGTTGATCTTGTATCCCAACACATTGCCACATTACTGAAGATGTTTATCACATGTAGGAATTTCCTGGTAGAATTTCTGGGGACACTTATGTATACTGTAATATTTTCTGCTAATAGAGAAAGTTTGACTTCTTCCTTTCCAATTTGTATCCTCTTGATCTCCTTTTGTTGCCTTATTGCTCTAGCTAGAACTTTGAGTACTATGTTGAATAGATAAAGAGAAAGTGACAGCCTTGTTTTGTTCCTGATTTTAGTGGAATCACTTTCAGTTTCTCTCCATTTAATATGATGTTTGCTGTCAGCTTGCTGTATATTGCTTTTACTTTATTTAGGTATGTTCCTTATATCCCTGATCTCTCCAGAACCTTTATCATGAAGGGGTGTTGGATTTTGTCAAAGGCTTTCTCAGCATCTAATGAAATGATCATGTGGATAAATTTCTTTCAGTTTGTTTATGTGGTGGATTACATTGACAGATTTTCGTATTTTGAGTATCCCTGCATCCCTGGGATGAAGCCTACTTGATCATGGTGGATGATTTTTTTGATGTGTTCTTGGATTCCATTTGCAAGTATTTTATTGAGTATTTTTGCATCAATGTTCATGAGGGAGATTGGTCTGTAATTCTCTTTCTTTGTTGCATTTTTGTGTGGTTGAGTTATCAGGGTAACTCTGGTCTCATAAAAATAATTTGGCAATTTCTTTGAAGTTCTGATAGAATTCTGTGCTGAAACCAGGTGGTCCTGGGCTTCTTTTGGTTGGGATAATTTTAATGACTGCTTCTGTTTCCTTAGGGGTTATAGGTCTATTTAAATTGTTTATCTGGTCTTGATTTAATTTTGGTATGTGGTAACTATTCAGAAAATTGTCCATTTTTGTTAGATTTTCCAATTTTGTGGAGTACAGGTTTTTGAAGTATGACCTGATGATTCTCTGGATTTCCTCAGTGTCTGTTACTATGTTCCCCTTTTCATTTCTGATTTTGTTAACTTGAATATTCTCTTCTGCCTTTTGGTTAGTTCAGATAAGGGTTTGTCTATCTTGTTGATTTTCTCGAAGAACCAACTCTTTGTTTCATTGATTCTTTCTATTGTTCTCTTTGTTTCTGTTTTATTGATTTCAGCCCTCAGTTTGATTATTTCCTGGCATCTACTCCTCCTGGGTGTGTGTGTTTACTTCTTTTTGTTCTAGAGCTTTCAGGTGTGCCATTAAGTCTCTAGTGTGAGATTTCTCCAAATTCTTTTCGTAGGCACTTAGTGCTATGAATTTTCCTCTTATCACTGCTTTCATAGCGTCCCATAATTTTGGGTATGTTTTGGATTCATTTTCATTGAATTCTAGGAAGTCTTTAATTTCTTTTCTTATTTCTTCCTTGACCCAGTGGTGAGTCAGTTGAGAGTTGTTCAGTTTCCATGAGTTTGTAGGCTTTCTGTGGTTTGTGTAGTTGTTGAACTCTAACTTTAACCCATGGTGATCTGACAAGGGATAATTTCAGGTTTATCTATCTATCTATCTATCTATTTATTTATTTATTTATTTATTTATTTGTGTGTGTGTGTGTGTGTGTGTGTGTGTGTGTGTGTGTTGAGATTTGCTTTATGACCAAGTATATGATCAATTTTAGAGAAGGGTCCATGAGGTGCTGGGAGGAAGGTATATACTTTGGTGTTTGGGTGGAATGTTCTGTAGATGTCTATTAAGTCCATTTGAATCATAATATCTGTTAATTCCCTTATTTCACTGTTAAGTTTCTCTCTGCCAGACCAGTCCATTGGTAAGAGTGGGCTGTTGAAGTCTCCCACTGTTAATGTGTGTAGTTTGATGTGTGGTTTAAGCTTTAGTCATGTTTCTTTTACATACGTGGGTGCCTTTGTATTTGGGGCATAAATATTTAGAATCAAGACTCCGTCCTTCGATAAATAAGAAATGTCCTTCTCCGTCTCTTCTGATTAATTTTAGTTTGAAGTCTATTTTGTTAGATATTAGGATAGCCACACTTATATTGGCTTTCTTCTTAGATTCATTTGATTGGAAAATATTTCCCAACCCTTTACTCTGAGGTATTGTCTGTCTTTGAAGTTGAGGTGTGTTTCTTGTATGCAGCAGAAGGATGGATCCTGTTTTCACATCCATTCTGCTAGCCTGTGTCTTTTTATTGGCTAATTGAGTCCATTGATATTAAGAGATGTTAATGACCAATGATTGTTAATTCCTGTTATTTTTGGTTTTGTTAGTGGTGATGGTAGTGTGTGTGTTTCCCTTCTTTGTGTTTTGCTGGTGTGAGATTATCTATTGCCTGTGTTTCCATGGATGTAGCTAGCTTCCTTGGGTTGGAGTTTTCCTTCTAGTACTTTCTATAGTGCTGGATTTGTAGATAGGTATTGTTTAAATCGGGTTTTGTCGTGAAATATCTTTTTTCTTTGTCTATGGTGATTGAAAGTTTTGCTGGGTACAGTAGTCTGGGCTGGAATCCTTGGTCCTTTAGTGTCTGCAAAACATCTGTACAGGACTTTGTGGCTTTTAGAGTCTCCATTGACATGTTGGGTATAATTCTGATAGGTCTGCAGTTATGTGTTCCTTGGCCTTTTTCCTTTGCAGCTCTTAATATTCTTTCTTTATTCTGTTTCTTTAGTGTTTTGACTACTATGTGATGAGGGGACTTTTTTTTTTCTTTGTGGTCCAGACTATTTGGTGTTCTGTAAGCTTCTTGTACCTTTATAGTCATGTCCTTCTTTAGTTTGGGAAAGTTTTCTTCTATGATTTTGTTGAATATGTTTTCTGTGCCTTTGAGCTGGGATTCTTCTCTTTTTGCTTTCCCTATTATTTTTAAGTTTGGTCTTTTCATGGTGTCCCAGATTACCTGGATGTTTTGTGTTAGGAATGTATTGGATTTAACATTTTCGTTGACTGATGAATCTATATCCTCTATCGTATCCTCAATGCCTGAGATTCTCTCTTCCATCTCTTGTATTCTGTTGGTTATGCTTGCATCTGTAGTTCCTGTTCACTTCCCCAGATTTTCCATTTCCAGAATTCTCTTGGTTTGTGTTTTCTTTATTGTTTCTATTTCAATTTTCAAGTCTTGAACCATTTCTTTCACCTGTTTGTTTTTTCTTGGCTTTCTTATAGGGATTTATTGATTTCCATTTTTTTGTTTGTTTTCTTGATTTCTTTTCGCTTTTTTCTTCATTTCTCAAATTTTTCATTTCCTCTTTGAGGGCCTCTATCATCTTCATAAAGTTATTTTTAAGGTCGTTTTCTTGTGTTTCAGCTGCATTGGAATGTTCAGGTGTTGCTGTTGTAGGATTACTGGATTCTGGTGTTGCCATATTGCTCTTTTGGTTGTTGAATGTATTCTTATACTGGCATCTACTGGCAGTTCTTCCAACTGGCGTGGCCTGTGCCTCTGCTTGTTTTCCCAACTGGAGTTGTTTGCACCTGTGCCTGTGCAGTCTGCTGGGGTTGTTGGGGAGGGCTGGTCATGGAGAGGCTGTTCAGGGATGTTGGGTGGCAGACTGGGTCTTGGAGGAACAGAGTCCAGTGGGTGGCAGGGGTGGTGGTGCAGCCTGGATGCGGGTCTCTGACCTGCTTGCAGACTGATGTGGACTCTGTTCCCCATAATGTTAGACACCTGATTTCATATTCTCTATTCCTGTTGTAGGATCCCTGCAAATCCTTACCAGTGTGTGAAGCGTTTGAAGGAAGTGTCTTTCATGTGGAAATGCCGTTTATTAGTGAACTGTGTGTGTAACTGGATTTTCCTGTGTCCACCTGGCTCCTGCATCCATGCATTTCCGCAGCTGCTCAGACCCAAATAAACACACACAGGCTAATATTATTTAAAACTGCTTGGCCATTAGCTCAGGCCTACCACTAACTAGCTCTTACACTTAAACTCAGCCCATTTCTCTTAATCTAGATATTGCCACGTGTTCTGTGTCTTTACCTATGTGCCTGTTACATGCTGCTCCCTGAATGGCAGGCTGGTGTCTCTTAACTCAGCCTTCCTCTTCCCACAGTTCTCTTCTCTGTTTGTCTTGCCTATACTTCCTGCCTGGCTACTGGCCAATCAGCATTTTATTTATACAGAGAGATATCCACAGCATGTGTGAAAGATGACAGTGATGCTGTATTGTGGAAAAGTTTGGTCCTACAACTTGGGAAATGGAAGACTAGAAGGAAGGGGGTTAGGTACAAGTAACACAGATTAGGGAAGGCAAACATCACTGGAAATGGTTTCTGAAACAAAAGGATGTTGTTTTCTCAGAATCACCAGAGTATATTAGAAAAAAAA
>CABHPH010157875.1:0-22955 GCA_902168325.1 Peromyscus nudipes
TCTTATAGTGAGTGGCTGAGCACAAGCATGCCATCTAAAAAGAGTTAGAATGTTAGCCCAAAGATCCTGGGGATACTCTCCATTAAACTGAGCACTTCTTTGGACATTTTTCTGTGGTAATTTCATCATCGTTGTTACAATTTCTGAATCTCCACAGGGCAACCTTGATTATTCCCATTTTGCCAATAAGAAAACTAATGTGCAGAGAGCCAATGTCAAGATCGCTAAGCACCCAAGCAAATATGTCCCACTTGATAATGAGTGTCCCTAGCCAGTAGGTACAGGATGGCCAGGGAGAGCTTTCCAGAGTATGGGTAAAAAGTGAAGGGACACACATGGAAAAATCAAGGCAGAAGCATGTGCACCAACTGGAGAATATGACCAAGGGTCTCATGTATCCCAGGTTGACTTTGAACTTACTATGTAGCCAAAGATGACCTTGAACTTCTGATCTTCCTGCTGCTACCTCCAAGTGGATTACAGGTATGTGTCAACATGTGGTACTGAGGATTGAACCCTGAACTTCATACATGCTGGACTAACACTCTACCAACTGAGCACTTATCCTCTCTTTCCACAGTTGCTGATGTCTACTTAGAGATGCCCAATTCAAGGCACAGTACTAAGAACCCAAGAGTATACTGAAGGAGGGCAACCCTTGCACTGTTCAAGGGACATGAGCCAATCCCTAGAAGTTTTTCATTTGGATTAATCCTAGAATCTGCGAGTTACAGAAAGTAAACTAGGTGGGGAGCCATAGAGAAGGGGGGCTCTCAAGCCCACCTCTCCCCCAGAAAGAGGGAAGTCACTACTTCCAAAACCACAGGAGTAAGAATTGAGTGTCTACTAAAACTACTCTATAAAGCACTTTATGATACCACATCCACCATCCAAACTTCCAATCCTGCGGTGGTCTGAAAGAAAATGGCCCCCATAGGGAATGGCACTATTAGGTTTGGTTGGGGTAGGTGTGGCCTGTTGGAAAAAATGAGTCACTTATGGGGGTGGGCTCTGAGGTCTCCTATGCTCAAGCTATACTCAGTGTAGAACACAGTTCACTTCCTGTTGCCTGGAGATCAAGATGTAGAACCCTCAGCATCATATCTGTCTGCACACTACCATGTCACGCCATGATGATAAGGGACTAAACCTCTGAAACTGTAAGCCAGCCCCAATTAAATGTTTTCCTTTACAAGAGTTGCCACAGTCATGGTGTCTCTTCACAGCAATAGGAACCCTAACTAACATAAACCCTATGAGTTGCCAGTGAATGAAGACATTAAGAAGCAAATCCTGGCCCTTTCCCCCATGCGTTGGGTTATGCTTCGCAACATTCTCAATAGGAAGAAGAAGAACCCCACCCCACCCCACCCCTCATTCCCCTCATGGGCCAGGAGTAAACCATTTTCATCTTGGTGATAACTTTTGACTGAGCACCAATTGTCTACAAGGCACTGCTGTACGGCCTTGGCATGCAAGGGCGATCAATACATTCCATGGGAGGCAGATGGGCAAAAATCAAAAAAAAAGTACAAGCTTTCAAATAGTGGTGAGTACTGTGTAAAAATGAAAAAGACGATGGGCAAGAGTGGGGGTGGGGGGCTTACCTGAGCCTGTGAGCCAAGTCCTGATGGACGAGAAAGCTATCTGAGAAGACCACATCCTCAACCAGGCAGTAAAAATGGGTAGTCAGCAAGGAAAAAAAAAAAGCCCTAAAGTGGAGCTGGGCTTGACATGCCTGAAGCACAGAAGAGTAAGTGGGAGGAGGCAGGGTCAAGGAGAAGGGAAGACAAAATGAGCATGTTGAGACAAAGGGGTCCGTCCAGTCGGATGTGGTCCTGTAGGCTACTGGAATAATGGGTGGAATAAGACGGCATTGGGAGTGTTGAAGCAGTAGAGTATCATGAACTCATTTTTGCTTTAAGGGTTCCCTCTGGACTTCATCAAAACAGATACAAGTAGGACCTCAGTTTGTACAGGTTGGTCATCCATACCAGGGCTCCAGCAGCCCTGGCAGATAAGCAGGGTACAGCCCTGCTATTTGGACTTCTAAGAATGTTCTTTCAATAAGGAAGACCACTTAGAAAAATCCAATTTGTCTTTGCCTTTTTTCATTTCCCCCATGAACGAAGGTCAAAAATAAGCTTCCTATGTCCATGACTCAAAAATCTCACAACTTGAAAACAAGCCCTGAAGGAAGATCTAAGACACAGGTTTCATAAAGGCAACATGAATGCCTTCCTCCACGACATTTAGATCCTAGCACCAAATGAACACTCCAAGACCATGAGAGACAGCAACCCCTGGTCAGAGTGAGGGGCCTACTGACCTCTGAGATGTCTAATGCTATCACATTTGCCAGATCCCAGAGAGTAATCCAGAAGCCAAAACAGTAAAGAGGGGTCAGCTTGACAGCCAACCGCTACATCCCCAGTACCAGGAAAACACTATCTCAGCATCCAACATACCAAAGACAGTCCACGTGAGGCTATATTTGCGGCAATACCATGCCAAAAATCTGGGCTAATCTGACTCTGCTATTCATAAATTCCCCCTCATGTTAAAGCACATGTGTTTGGGAAGGGAAAATGAATCCAAGTCTAGTTTAGACGCTGTTACTTGGAAACCATCTGGAGTCCCTGAAAGCGTGAGAAGCCACCACATCCCCTGCCCTCAAATGCCCACTGTAACTAGGGCAGTATGCTTCCATGGAGTTGAGACGTCCTCTACTCTCCAGGGAAGTCCACCACCCCCACCCTACCAGGTGCCAGTTCAAGCTCCACTTCCCACCCAAGAAAGGTATTTGGTTTCTCAATAAACCTGGCGGAGAGCACTCCATGTGTGGAGCTTGCACTTGAATTGCACCCAAGGCTGGGCTCTTTGCTCTCTGATTGCTTTAAACTGCACACCTGAATTCCTTTGACAACCACACAGAAATCCTTCCCCAGGCACAAGGTTTCCATGAAAAAATCCCCTCTACCTAACATGCCTGTGCTTCGAGAATATCTAGCTTTGGAAGAGACCCACCAGAATCCTTATGTAACCTTAATAGATGTTGGCACCCCGCAGATCCGCTCCTGGAGACACTGGCCCAGATCTAGTCCATGTTCACCAAGATGAGAACAGTCTGGGTCCTGCAGATTCCTGGGGCCAAGCTGTTCTGGACTGGGAATGGTGAGGGAGACTGCCCCTATCCCCTCTACCTGGCTGCGAGCCTCTGAACGTCTCATCTTCC
This sequence comes from Peromyscus nudipes, assembly GCA_902168325.1. NCBI lineage: Eukaryota > Metazoa > Chordata > Mammalia > Rodentia > Cricetidae > Peromyscus > Peromyscus nudipes. Next base: position 3,236 of record CABHPH010157875.1, read on the forward strand.
AAAGGAGCTGGACCTCGCTTTCTGCAGCCTCCCTCCCTCCACTGAAATCAGTCTTGGGACCAAGCCCACAACAGCGCCATGCCACCAGCACCTTCCCCCTCCCCGCCATGCTCTCCCCACCCCCAAACGCTGAAGAAAAGCAGCCAGGAAAGTGATCCAGCATCTCATACAGTCACAGTCCCTGAAAACAAACACGTCGCGTCGCGGGAGGGGGGGAGGAGGGTGTAGACCAGGCACAACACTACCCTAGGACCATAAGCAGCCCTGAACTGGGCATAGGGAGGGAGGAAGAATCTCCAGAGGCAGCCAGCGACTCAGCAGCCACCAGCTCCATCAGAGCAAACACCTGTTTCCAGGAAGAATCGCGGCCAGAGGGAGTCCCTGGGAAAGGCAAGGAGGGCGAGGTGAAGGGGCAGCTGGGGACGCAGGTGAAGGATGCGTCACTCTCTGAGCTGGGCAACCCAAGCCTAGACCGGCCGGCGGGAAGCGAGCAAGAGTCGAGGTCGGGAGAGGGGAGGTCGCGCCTGCCGGCCCGCGAGAACCCAGGAGGAACGCAGGAGCTCCAGGCGGGGCAGCTCCATCACCTGCGCCCGGTAGATGCAGCCCCGCGGGTGTGCCGGCCCCTGGCAGCCAGCGGGTGACCTACCTGCCCACCGTCTGGTTGGCCAGCTGGCGCATGCGGTTAAACTGCTTCTTCATCGTGGCCCCGCTGCCGCGCTAGCCCGGGAGCTGGGGAAGGACAGAGCTGCCCGGAGCCCGCCGCAGGGTTACATGGCTCCCGCGCCCAGCCTCCTGGGCGACAGCAGCGGCGGCGGCACTGCGGAGCCTGGGGAGCCGCCTGGCCCGCGCCCAGCCTCCCGAGAGCACCTCCGCCTACTCCACCAGCTGCATCATTCTCTGCGACACGCCCGGGGCCGCCCTCGGCGCCCGCCGGTCCGCCCGGGCTGCAGCCCCTAGCCCCAGTCGGGCGAGCTAACCGGGGAGTCTCCGCAGGCTGGCTGGCCAGCTGGCCGGGTGGTCCCCTTGCGCCTGTGCGGAATGCGCCGTGCATGCTGGGACTTGTAGTTTCCTGCTCCCACCTTTCCTCTGTCCAAAGTTTGCAAGGACAGCTTTAGAGCTGAAGTGGGTGAAGGCAGTGTTGTGAAGACGTTTAGGCTTTAGCCTGCTAGTACAGGAAATATTTTCGTGCTTGAAAGGTGAAACCAAGGACACAACAGCAAACAGAATGAGCGTCTGGGTCCTATTGCAATTAAAATGAATGTGAGACGTTTCAGGGCTGAATTCACAGGAAGACAAGCTCATTAAATTGAATAAGGTCACCTTATTGGTGTTCAGTTACAGGGTTAAGCTTGGCGCAAAGGGGTTTTGAACTCAGCATAGCATGCATCCCAAAATGCCATCCTTAATCTTCTGCAAACCTAGTAGGTAACCAAAAGCTAATATAAGATTGAATCAGTGACATCTTGTCTACTGGCCCAACCTGAGACAGCTTTCTTTGTTTTTGTTTTTGTTGTTGTTGTTGTTTTGTTTTGTTTTTCGAGACAGGGCTTTTCTGTGTAACAATGCTGGCTGTCCTGGAACTCACTTTGTAACCAGGCCAGCCTTGAACTCCTTCTGAGCGCTGTGATCAAAGATGTGCACCACCATGCCGGGCTCTGAGACAGCTTTTCCTGTATGACGTAGATTCTAGCTGTGGCCATATCCTTTCCACTGGCCACTGCCAGACTATGAATGGGCACTGCCTGGGCAGCCCACTGGTGCCCACCATCTTGTTGAATGGAATTGTGGTGCCAGACTGAGAAAGTGGTGGGTGAGGGGAACGGCAAGATGACTCAACAGGTAAGGGCGCTTGTCACTAAGCCTGATGACCTGCGTTCAATCTCCGGAACCTATGTGGTGGAAGAAAAGTGACTCCTGTGAGTTGTCTTACACACACACACACACACACACACACACAAATAAATAAATGTAAAAAAAAATTAAAAAGAAAGAAAATGGCAAGTCGTCCCGATTAGTTACCATCTGTGTGTATCAAGTAAAGTCAGAGTTTTTTGGGCATTAGGGACTTTGGGTCAAACCGATGTGAGTTCCCACTAGAACTCCACATACTTCGTAAATAACTTAGGGAAGCTGCTGGACGTCTTTCATCTCCAGACTCCCCATCTCTGATAGCAGTGCTCTCTGATAGATGGAAATGAAAGAGTACTGTTTTTCAAATCCAATTACATACAAACTACTATGTAGTCCATTGTGACAGATGCAGTGAAATTTAGCATAATGGGAAAATCCAGGGTAATTCCTAGTCTGAAAAAGTGAAAGAGCATCTTTACCCGAGATATTTTGCATGTGTTGATTACAGTAGAAAGCTGTCCTAAATATGGATCTAAGTATCTCACTGGACAGCTGAACAAAAGATGGTTTGAGGCATGTTTTGGCTGAATGAACATGAAATCTTTAATTAATTGTGAATTCAGCCTCTGCTTATTAGGTCAAGAGTTCTAGCCAATTAACCAGTGAAGGCATCATTTGCTTTTAACTGACTGGATATGGCTATACTGTCAACATCATATTTATATAAGCAAATTATGTCTATTTTGATTTAAGAAAAATAAACATGACCAAGGTGGTTAATAATGACTATCAATTTGACAGGATCTGGCTTCACCAGAGAAGCGAGCTTATGGGCATGACTGTGAGAAAGTGTTTAGGTTAACCGAGTTAGGAAGACATCTTAAATGTGTGTAGCACCATTCTATGGGCTGGGGCCCCAGACCGCATAAAAAGGAGGGAGTGAGGTGAGCATTATCATTCATCTCTCTCCTCCTCCTGACAGCTGATGCAGTGGGACCAGCTGCCTTGGAGGTCCCACTGTCATGACTTCCCTGCTATGGTGGACAGCACCTTCAAGGTGGGAGCCCAGGTGAACTCTTTCAAGTTACTTTTGCCAGAGTGTTTCTTCACAGCAACAGGAAAAGTCACCAATACCCTAATAAGCATGGCCCTGTGTCCATAAGTAACAGTGAGACATTAAGAGCACTACATGACTTTAAGCAGCACTGGTTTGGTTTTATTTTGTTTTGTTTTGTTTTTGTTTCAGGTCACATGTACAACTGTGTTATTCAGTACAGTGACCCCTGGATATGTGTGGTTGTTGAAATTTCAATTAAGTGACAAAGAGTTTACTGTTGCAATCACCCCAGCCATACTTGAAATGCATCTTCTGCTTCCTGCCCTAGACAAAAGATAACACAGAAGAAAAGAGAAAACGATATTGAGTCTGTGCTTTCGAGCTTCCAAACCAGACTTCCAGAAACATGTGTAAGAAAGTGAAGTTTTCACATGGCCTAGCATGGCCGCCTCCATGGCCCGCGGTGTGAGTGCCCGGGTCCTGTTGTGGGCCACTAGGGGTTCTTGGGTTACCTGGGCTGTGCACGCGGCATTGACGTCCAGGACTCTCGGGACTACAGGAGAGTGGTGCACAGGCAAGGACGAGGCAGACTGCCAGGAGCTGCCCCGGACGTGGTCAACGTGGTCTTCATGGACAGCTCTGGTAGGCAGATCCCCTCTTCACCTGGCCCAGGGCCACAGGGTGGACCTGGAAGGGGCCTGCGAAGCCTCCCTGGCATGTTCTACCTGCCATGTGTATGTGAGTGAGACCCACCTGGATCTCCTGCCTCCTCCTGAGGAGAGGGAGGACGACATGTCGGACATGGCCCCGTGGCTCCAGGAGAACTCGAGACTGGGCTGCCAGATTGTGCTGACCCCTGAGCTGGAAGGAGTGGAGTTTGTTCTTCCCCAGGTCACCAGGAACTTCTACGTGGATGGCCACATCCCCAAGCCTCACTGAGATGAAGCCACTGGACCAACCAGGGCCACTGAACTGAAAAGTCATGCTTCCAGCCCCAGAGCACTGACTGGCAGGGAAAGAGAAGTTGGAAGCACAGTGTGAGACCAGAGCCACTGCTGGGGACAGCTATTGTCTGGGCCCTGAGGGGGAATGGGTCTCCATCTTGGGTGTCAGTCCACCAGGGAGAATCAAACTATAAATTAGGGATGGACTCAAACCAGAGGTGCAATAAAACTCATACACAAACAACAACAACAACAAAAACAAACAAACAAACAACAAAAAAAGAAAGTGAAGTTTTTAAAGGAAAGAGTTTGAATTTCCAGAACTGGTGCCTTCATATAGCTTGTGGAGACTACAATATCATGACGCCTAAAGAACTGGAATTCGAATGCTACTGGGGGGGAGGGGGGGCTGAAGATGAGGGCTCAGGAGATGAAGCCAAGAAAGAGAAAAGGGAAGTAGATGATATGCACATACACTCTATTGTTATCCAGAACTAAATGTATTAAATGCTACCTATCCCTCCAGGAGAGGTTATGATTTATAAAGGTCATGATTAGTCAGGTGATTTTTTTTTTTGTGGACAAGAAATATATACAGAATATCCCTTCCTCCTTTTCACTATATCATAAACCCAACCATGAATTAGTTTTGGGTGCTGTGGAGCACAGAGACAGTCATCCAGCTGGAGTAAGAAGGGCATCTTGGTTATTTTACGCCAGAGGTTTGGGCTTGTTATTATCTCATTCCTGGGTCTCTGAGGGATATGTCTGGGAAAGAGGCCTGTGCCATGTTCCTTCTGTGGCCCATGCTTGGCAGCAGGAGTAGTGAAGCTGCCTAGCAGAAGGACAGGAAGTGCCTCCATCACAGGGTCTCACAGCCCCAGAAGTCCCTGCATGTAAGTCATATGTAGGGGAGGAGGCAGTTCCACGAGGGGCCACAAGAGTCCCATCTCTCCAGTTCCAATGTAAGTTGAAAGAGCTGGATGTGAAGCAGCTGGGCTCTCTCACCAATGAGCAGAAAGCCTTGCAGCTATGGTGTGGAAATGCCTGCCACGTAATTTCTGCACCTAGAAGAAATATGCTTAAAAGTGAAATTCATTTGCAAAAGAGACGAGGAAGAAAAACAGTGGGGTGGGGAGAACACTCTATTTCTTGTATTCTTGATTTTGATCTATGGGAGGAGTGCACTTCCCTGTAGCTGTCAACTTTTGGCTTGGTCACAGTATTGCTCTGGCTTAAAAAAAAATGTGGATCTTACTTTCCTCAAAATTTTATTTATGTGAAATAAATTTCCCTAGGAATATGGTCCCAAGTTCACAGCCAGTCGCTGAGTTAGAATGGCATTGGCATCAAATTAAATAGCCTTGCCCTGCCCCCCCACTTTCTGTTCTTTCTCTCTCTTTCTCTCTCTCTCTCTCTCTCTCTCTCTCTCTCTCTCTCTCTCTCTCCTGTGGGGGGGATGAAAATGTGTTCAGCCACTGCCTGCCCCTGCTCCCGTGTCTTCCATGTCTTGCCTACCATGATGGATGCTATTCAACAAGAAGTGTAAGCCAAAGAAAACTCTTTTCTACTCTAAATTGCTCTTGGTCATTGTATTTTATCACAGCAACTATAGCAAAGCAACTATAATATACATGACGTGACTTCTGACTACAGTATAAGGTGAGGCAAAATGAACCATGTCCATTCCTACAAAAAAAAGTCCACCACTAAAGAAAACTCCACTGAGCAAGGCTTGTCTGGATAATCAGATTGAAGAAGAGGTCACAAGCTCAGGCAACTGCCAATCATTTTTACTAGGACTCTCTACAATACCCTTCATCACTCTTCAGATGGGAATTTGTAGTTCCAAATCTCTACAATGTCAGCTCTTAATCAACCAGTTCAGCAAGCCATTTGGAATTTGTATAACTGAAGAAATGTGATTTCCTGAGAGTCTAATCACCTTCATAACCACAGGTACCAATATTGTACCACTAAAGCAACCCTGTAGGTCCCACAATACTGGGAAGGAGTTGGGTTTTGTTTCTTTGCTTGTTTTAATTTTATAAAGTTTATTATCCATATAACCTTGCAAATAAATAAAAACATTACACACTCAAATCAACCAGACCCAAAGTGTACACAAATCTTCTGTGCCGTAAGAATAGATGTTCATAATGGAAGATATGCGCTTCATATTACATTTTCAGTAAGGAATATATTGTATGCACTTATCCACCACCAAAACCAGAAAAACTCCATGACAGAATTAGAACTAGAAAAACAATTGTCTTTCTATTCTCTTTCATAACTCGTGTCCATCACCTGTGTTCAGTCCTTCTCATCCCCGTATATTCAGCCTTTCTTATTCTCTTTTGTTCATGTTATACTGTATTTGATTACATATTCACATATATACATCTAAGTAGTCCATCCATTTCCTGCAAATTTTAACTTCATTTTTCTTTAGAGCTGAATAGCATTCATGTGTGTGTGTGTGTGTGTGTGTGTGTGTGTGTGTGTGTGTATTTCCATAATCCGTTCTTCTGTTTATGGACAATGAAGTTGATTCCAGTTCTTTTCTATGTTAATAAAGCTGGGTGTGCAGACATATCTATGGTAGGGTATGGAGTTCTCTGTGTATATGCCCAGGAGTGAAATAGTTGGGTCATACTGTAGTTCTATTTTTAATTTTTTGAGAAGTCTTCAAACTGATTTCCACAATGGCTGTATTAATTTGTACCCCCAACAGTGAATAAGGGTTCCTTTCTCTCCTCATTCTCTCCACATTTGTTGTCAAATTTGTTAATGAGAATCGTTCTGACTGGGATGAGGAGATATCTCAAAGGAGTTTTCATTTACATTTCCCTGATGAATAGGGAAACTGAGCATTTTCTAAAACAGTATTTCTTTTTTTAATCTTTTTTTATTTTTTTTCATTTTAAAAACCACCCCAGTTTCCCCCCCCTCCCCCTCTCCTGCTCCCCCTCCCACCCCACCCCCCATCCACTCCTCATAGTGGGTAAGGCCTCCCTTGGGGAGTCAACACAGGCTGGCATACCAAGTTGAGGCAGGACCAAGCCCCTCTCCCCTGCATCAAGGCTGAGCAAGGCATCCCACCATAGGGAATGGGCTCCAAAAAGCCAGTTCATACACCCGGGATATGTTCTGGTCCCATGGCCAGGGGCCCTACAAACAAATCAAGCCACACAACTGTCATCCACATTCAGACAGCCTATTTCGGTCCCATGCAAGTTCCCCAACTGTCAGTCCAGAGTTTGTGAGCTCCTATTTCTTAAATGTTGATTGGCAGTTTTATTTCCTTGGTATTTAATTTCTTCAGTTCTTTGTAACTTCTGGATATGTGTCCCTTGCCCAAGTGCAGCTGGTCAAGATTTTCTCCCATTCTGTGCGCTGCCTGTTAACTCTGCTGATTGTTTCCATTGCTGTACGGGAACTTTTTGTTTTCATATAGTCCCATCTGTTGGGTGCTGGGAACCAAGCCTAGAGCCTCTGCAAAAACAATAGGCACTCTTAACCCCTGAGCCATCTCCCTGGTCCCTTCCAGGTAGCTTTTGGGTATCATGCCTGTATGTCCCCTCCTCTTGGCATGACAGGTTGTATTATCAACTTCAGTGTTTCTTTTTGTTCTTGCTAGTGTGTGTGTGTGTGTGTGTGTGTGTGTGTGTGTGTGTGTGTGTGTGTGTATGTATCAGGGTCTCACTATGTAGTGTTGACTGGCCTGGAACTTGCTAATGTAGACCGAGCTGGCCTTGAACTCCCAGGGACCTGCCTGCCTCTGCCTCCGGAATGCTGGGACTAAAGGTGTGTGCCACCAAGCTCAGCTTTTCAATACCAGTTTTTCCAACATCCCTGGATCTGTAGCTTTGCCATAGCCTAGTCATAGGCAGGGATACCAGGAGACTGGTGCAGCCCATGGAAAATGGGTGGAAGTGGCCTGTACTGCTTTTCATGAAACCTTCAGAGACTACACACATTTTTTTCCATGTCTGTTCTTCCAAGTCTGCCATCACCCTAAGAACCTAAAGATGAGCTGTGTGTTTCTCATCTTTATTTCCCCAAGTTTCAAAAAAGGGCTTTATTTGTTGATCTCCCACAAAAGAAACTTCAGAAAATGGTAGCCCACTGCCAGGCAGTTCAGTACTGAGACCTCTCTTCATGCGATGTGCTCATAGGCACAAATCATCAGAAGATTGAGCTGGGAATGCTGTGAGGTACCTGCAGAGTCTGACTCACACTTTTGGGTCCCTCTCCTTCCGGGATGCTCTCATTCAGTAGAAAATTATCACAAAACAAAATCCTTAAAGAACTCCCTCTTACTGCTCCCACTTTGGATATCAACTTTCAAAGAACAACAAAAAAAATTTACAGAGTATTGAAGAGTATATGTGTTACTCTAGGTTCCTGGGTTATATACTTAGATGCTTCAGAGTTCAATTTCAAGACCTATTGCTCTCCCAAATGGGTAACAGAAGAGTAGATCAATTAGAACAACTACAAAAAGTGGTGATCACTCTACAACAAAGCAAAACAACTTGTGGATCACAAACCTGCAGGGACCCGAAAAGGTCTGAGTCTCAAACACAGAATGTATTTCAAAGGGAGCTGGCCAGGAGAGTGCTGAGAGATTTGACGAGGTAGAATGCTGGTGAAGGCACCGAGTAAAGAATCCTAAGAAAAGGCAGGTGGGATCTCTATGAGTTCAAGACCAGCATGGTCTACAGAGTGAGTCTATAGTCCAGGGCAGCCAAGGCTACACAAAGAAATCCTATCTTAAAATATCAAAAAAAAATAAAAAATAAAATAAAATGAAAAAGTAAAAATAAGTCATTTCCATTTATCTCTCCAGGAGACATACAGAGACCTCAGCTGTGATCATACCCATCTGTTTCCAACAACCAGACAGACTTAAGGCTGGGGAGGATACTGGAGGTTTTTGGTCAAACAGGAGTACTTTGATAGAGACTACTTTAAGAAAAACTTTTTGGCTGGGCATGGGTGGTGCATACTTTTAATCCCAGCACTCGGGAGGCAGAGCCAGTGGATCTCTGTGAGTTGGAGGCCAGCCTGGTCTACAGAACGAGATACAGGACAGGCACCATAACTACACAGAGAAACCCTGTCTTGAAATGAAAAGAAAAGCTTTCCGGCTTCCTCTTCAGGGGTGTTTGGAAGGACCATCACACTATTGCCATTCTTCCAGTCATCTGAGATGGCTACCCTGTTTTTTGCTCTTAGCTGAAGAGAAGGAATTATCTGAGAATCTCATCAAAAGTCTGGACAATGGTGGAAGGTAGACAGACATGAATCACCTCTTTGCTGAGTCTAACACACCCAGCAGGATGGCAAGGTTCCTGTTCTCACTAACAATGGAAGAAGGTAAGTTTTCTGTGGGCTCACCACCACTGTAAGCTCTGATATCCTTTGCTCCAGGAAAGATGCCCCTCAACACTGTTGGTTAAAAGAGCAGCCAGCTTTACATTTCTCTGGGAAAACTCCAGTGCCAGCTTTGCACCTCTGCTGAGCTTTGGGGGTAACACCGGGGTAAGGTCCCATGAGCGAGAGAAGTGATTTCCCATGAGACTCTCAGAAAGGTGTGGAAGCTCATGTACCCAATTGTGCTGCTGCCCCTGGACCAGGGAACACTAGAAGAAGGAGAACTCTGGACATGGCAGCCCCAGTGATGCAGGAGACAATGAGGCACAGGCCCAGTGATGCAGGAGACAAGGAGGCACAGCCCCAGTAGCTGTCTCTCACCTTTTGGTCCAGCATTGGTACCTGTAGAGCAGACCTGATACAGATCATAGGGGATTTTAGAGCAATAATTATTAACTTGATTTCAGGAATGGTTACTTTTTAAAGATGGGAGAAAGTGAATACATCTTAAAAAAAAAAAGACAAAAAGGAAAATTGAAACAGAGCCTTAGAAAGGAGAAAAAGGACTTAATCACAGGTACAAAATAATTTAAATTTACAAAAGAGTGCCCTTGCATCGTTGTGTTTCATTATTTTAAAAGAAGCTTGCTGTTCACTAACTTGGAAAATCTGACTTGTTACAGGTGTTTTAAAAATAGGAACCATGAAGAAAGCAAGAAAAAATGAAGAAACAGACAAACTGTCAAAGAACGACTCCCCGAAGCAGACAGGCCCAGATGGCTTTATGGGGAGTGCTGATCTAAAGAAGATTCAGATATTTTCAAGCCTGTTCTCTCAGAGCTTCAAGGAACAGAAAATTCCTCTGCTATTTAAAGAATTCGCAGACACTGAGATAAAATGAAAAGCATCCTGATGTTGACAATGCCAAGCATCCCTGCTGCTGGTGTTGACCTCATCATGTTCCCACATCTGGATAAGATGACAGAATCCCCAAGCCATAAACCATTATCAGTCACAAAACCAGATTAATAATATTATTAATAAAATGTTAGTAAATGAGATCTAACAGATTATGCATTTAAATGTAAATGTGTATTTGCATTAATGAAAATCTCTCTCTCTCTCTCTCTCTCTCTCTCTCTCTCTCTCTCTCTCTCTCTCTCTCTCCCTCTCCACATTCAGCCATGCTATTAAAAGGTTAGCCAAAGTTAGTCATTTTAACAATCTTCTCTAGTAGGAACTTGACAAAAGTTCCCAAATATAATAAGGCAATTTTTCTTTCCCTCATGGAAATTAGAGAATGATCCCTTTCACAGGCTTGCCTAATCATGGTGCAGGTGGCTTGTAGTTGGAATTCTCCTTGGACTACCAACCAGCTCCCAAATAGAGACAGGGAGATTGCAGACTTGTTATTAATTATGAATGCTTAGCCTTAGCTTAGGCTTGTCTGGTTAGTTCTTTTAATTTAATTTAAGCTGTTTCTATTCATCTATGTTTTGCCTCAGGATTTTTTACCTTTCCTTCATTCTGTATGTTCTACTTTCCTGCTTCCTCTATGTCTGACTGGCTGGCCCCTGGCATCTCCTTGGCATCTCCTTTTCTTTCTTCTGGGAGCCTAAATTCCTCCTCCTACTTACTCTCCCTGCCTGGAAGTCCCACCTATATCTCCTTTTTATTAGGCCAACCAGGGGTCTTAGGCAGGCAAGGGAAGAGCATCAACACATCTTTAAACAGAGAAATGCAACACATCTTTGCGTAGTTAAATATTCCACAACAGTGCCTTCCGACTGACAGGAGGACTGGCAAGATTTTTACCTTGTGTTGCCTTATTTGGGGTAAGTTAAACTGAGATCCATGCGTTCTCTGACAAAGGACCTCCTTCAGTGTCTCAGCCACCAATGCAGACTAACCAGACTTCAGTACAGAAAAGTACTCAGTTCCATGTAAGTGCCGAGGATTGATGATGGAGCTAATGATTACAGTGATGGAGGTAATAATAAACTATACAGCCAAGTATAAGCATCTTAATCCTTAGATTAAGGATTCTTGTATAAATCCTTAAAGGAATCTTTAAAGTATGTGAGGGCTGTGTCATATCTATCACATAATCCAGCACTCAGAGGTATTTGGTGAATAGTTATTCACGTATCATAAAGTGGATACAAAACTAGTCTTCCCTGTCTCAAATGCCTATAGTTCTGCATGGTGTCTACATACATTTGGCATCATATCCTGTCCTATTAATATGTACAATTTTATGCTTTTATATATCTGCTGAAATTAATCTAACATTTGAAAATCTCCATTTGTATGTATACATATGTCCACACATACAAATGCAAAGTTACTTATTATCTATGCATATATAAATGTCTATGCCTTTCTTCCAGGTCCTCACTTCATCAAATAGGGACACAGATCTAGGGAAGACAGTTTCTTTGGAAAGCTGTATGGGAAGTGGGGGAAATACAGCTTTTCATTCTCATATGTATTCTTGATGGGAACCAAGAGAACGCTGATTTAACATCACAGGCTTGGGTTGCCATGAAAAAGAGACCCACTAAACAGGACAGGGGCCTCAGGTATGAAACGCACGACTTCTGAGTTAAAGAAACCACAAAGAGATGGAAATTGTGGATTTGACACTGTGGATATAATGCATTAGAAGTGCATTAGAAGACAAGCTGGGAGGGCTTCACGAAATGTAAAGGACTTCACAGAGCAGGCAAAGCAATGAGAAGATGAGGAAAGGGAAGAGACATGTGGAATCTTTTTCCGGAACATTAAAAGACATGGGATGGAATTTCCAGACCAGGCGATGAAGAAATGTAAAAATACTAGAAAACCAGAAAGGCCCAGGTCAAAGTTAAAAACAACTCACTAAGTTCCAATATATCACTGTGTGGAGCATGTATAGTTAGGGGCATCTTTATTAAACTTCTGATTGATATCCATCAACAAACAAGAACAAAGACACACACACACACACACACACACACACACACACACACACACACACACGTTTCCCTTATTCCTACATAGCTGGAAGGCACTTCTAGACATCTAGTGGCTGGAGATTGCTTTCAACCACTCATTCTTCCTTGAAAAATATTATAGTCAAAAAATCTATATTTTCCTCAAATAAATAAAGAATTTAAAAACCAGTGGGAAATACTACTTCACGCTCCTGTAGTAGAAATTGTTTTCTTAAGCATGACACCAAAAAAACTATTAACTTCAAAGGACGTGTTAGTAGATAACTAGATAACTTGACAGTTAAGGACTCCAGGGCTTCACAAATCCCCGTTAAGAGGGTGTAAAGGCAATCCTCAGTGTGAGAGAAGTGGCAGTGCATACAACTGCCAAAGAAATCAGCCTTAGAATATGACATGTAAAGAATCATACCAATCCATAGAAAAATGGGGGATTCCCCCAAAAGAAGAATGGACGGGCAATTTAAGTAGGTACTTTCCTACAATTCACCCAAATGAACCAAAGAACATTTGAAAAAGTGTTCATTTGCATTAGTTATCTGGTATATGCCAATTGAAATCACAGTGAGGTGACCCCCAGAATGGTCAGAATTGAAAGATACTAGATCAAGGTCTAGTGAAAATGGAGAGAGCCCGGATCATCCACAGATTGTGGTTGGAACGTGATCAGGACAAGCGCTGCGAACAGCACATTTTCACTACCTAGGCAGGCTAGGCAACGTGCAGATCTTGTGACAAAGCCATTTTATGTGCTGAACAGAAATGTATATTTATTTCAGCAAAAGGCACGTGTTAGAATGTTTATGCCGACAGTGTTTATAATACGAGAAAGGTGGAAACAACTGACGTGTCTATTGGCAATAAAATGGCTAGGTAAATGGTGGTATATCCATGCAATGGGATACTGTACAGAAATAAAGGTGAACCCTCACCTATAATTGATGAAAGCTTGGGTGAATCTCATAAACAAGATCAAGGATTAAAACGAAATCCCAAAGAGCCCACATTACATGATTTCACTTATACAAAGTTTTAAAGCTGATGTAGTAAATTAACGTCTATGGTTCTGGTGATGGAAATGACCTGCATCTTAATCTAAGTGGTGTCTATCCTGAGTATATTCATTTTGTGAAAATTCATGAATCTCTACCATTACAATTTTTTTCTTCTTTTTATTACTACTATCAGGGGGTGTGCGTGTGGAGGCCAGAGGACACCCTGAGGGAGTTGGTTCTCTCTTTCCATCATGTAGGTGCTGGGGATCAAACTCAGGCTGCCAGGTTTGTACATCAGGCATATTTACCTACTGAGTCATCTCACCGGCTCTGATTTGGGTACTTTTCTATAAGCCTATTACATTTTAAAAATTTGTATGCATGTATAAATTAATAAATAGAGGCTTGAGCATTTGGAAACTGTAGCCCAGTCTTCTAAGCTATCCTATAGATTAAAGATTAAATAAACACTATAACTAGTGAATATTCACAAAGTGATTTATTTGTGAACACTGTGTAAATCTCAGTCTTAAAAAAAGATGTATTATTTATTTATGTGTAAGTGTATGTGTATGTGAGTACCTGTAGAGGCCAGAAGGGGGCATGAAATGTCCTTGGATTTTGCTACAGGGGGTTGGGAGCCACTTGAAGTGGGTGCTAGGACCTGAACTGGGATCTTCTGGACAAGCTATCTGAGCCCTCTCTCCAGCGCCCCAAATCTCAGTGTTTAAATATCATAACTGATCTCAGGAGGAATTTTGTAGATCTAAATATTGTCAGTATCGTCAGAGTTTTTTTAAAAAAGGAAGGCTTTGATTTAAGTTCAAAATGGGCAAAACTGTCAAATACATGACAAGAAACATGAAAGAATAAATTTAGGTAACAGGCATATGGATAAGAAGTAAAAAGAGCGCATCCTAACACATGTAAAAAGTGCTATTGCTACTGAGGGAGCAAGCACACTGTGAGTCCAAGAGGTTAACACAGACACCAAATGCCAGGAATGGGATAGATTTGTCAGCACCAATTTCAACCCACAATCTCCAGTGTGGGTTTTATGACCGGCTCTGTGTCTCGAGGGTCATTCTATGGGATGGTAGAAACATAAGAGCAAGCTTTAGAGATGCCCTTTTCCTAGGGTGGGACACAGTTTTCTCAGAGGTGAGGGTCAGCCAGATAGGACACCACGAATGGAGTGTTGCAAAGAGTGTCATATTTCTTTGCCACCATCTGCTCAGATGCATGTCCATCTATTTAACTTCCGGGTATTGGTCTGTGTTTCCACATAACTGATTCAAACTTTCTGCAACCAAACAATACAGCACAGATCCTGGTAGAATCTCGATGTCTGAGTTTAGAAACATACACAAAAGCTCGTATGTAGCAAACTTGCTTGACACTAGGCGTGTTACACAGCACATATTAAACAAAGACTAGCTGCTATAGAAGTTGCCTTATGGTAGGGTGTCTATCACAGTGTGTTCTGTTTCAGAGACTATTTTTGCTGTGCTTGGGATTTCTCACCTTATTGATGCCCTTGATTATGTAGAGGTATGCCATTCAAAATGTCACCTAGGTCCATGTAGGCTGAGTCTCCAAGTACCTCCTGATATAGAACATGTTGAAGAAGGGTGGGTTGATCTATGTGTGCATTGCTGAGATGTTGAGCACAGGATAAATCAAGATGATAAAGTTCTGGCATAATATTCATAGATAGCTTTTTGTGGGGCAGGGGGCTTGGATTTAAAGGATACCTGGTGCTGCATGCCTGTAATCCCAACACTCAGGAGGCTGAAGCAAGAGGATTCAGGGCAGCCTGAATAATATAGTGGTGCTCTCTGTCTCAAAAAGAAGGGAGGAGGAGGAGGAAACCTGATGTCAGGTGGGCATGTGTGGGAGCCCGTTTTCAGGTTCCTCGTGGCTTTACTCAGCAGGTCCACATAGAGAGGATGATTAGGACCAGGGGCCTGAGTGCAGGTGTCTGAGATGGTCTGCACTTGGCTGTGCTGGGGGGAGGTCTTTTGCTCCACCCCTTGGTGTCTCTATAAATACCCTGGGGCAGAGACAGTCAGGGCCCGCTGGAATAGGTTCCAGGCCCTCTCGAGGTTATCCTTTATTTTCTATCTGTTTATCTCTGCAATATAAATATTCTATCTAATATTTCCTGCTGCTCACACTCAAGGAAACTCTGGGGAGCTGTGGGGTTGGTGGGTAAACGCCCCACAGGCATGGACCAAACTCCTCGTTGATATTACTTCCTCACACCAGAAAGACCTTCATTTCTGTGTGTTCACTGGATACTGAGGGTATAAGAATGCAGATGTAGGTTCTAGGTTCTTCAAGATGGCTTGTATTTTGGGTGACCTGATTTTGCCTTGAACAGTCATGGATGTGCCTGTCGTCCTGGCCTCGTGGTGGATTTAATCTCAGACCACAAGGTGTGCTCGAGGTGATGAATTATGTAATTGCCCCAACTGGACATTGTCCTTGGCAGACCCTGGGGAACATGACAAGCAGGAACCTTTACGAGCTTGCTATTCTGTAGAAGCTTAGAGTGTTTGAGCCCTTCCCTGGGGTTGGCAGAGTATCTACAGAACTTGGGTTTAGATTTGGCCTTAGAAGACCATGCTCTCCAAATCCAACATCCATCTTTGCTTCATATTACTTTTCAAGGGTCATCATTGCCTGAGCAGGAGGGAGCCCATAGCTTTTAAAGATCTCCTAGGGTGGCCGGCAGTAGCCAGAAGGTTATTAGATTCCTCTGTTCCAAGCTGGGACATCATTACTTAACTTGGATACAGCGAGGGTCTTTACAGAGGGAATTTAACTCAAATGAAGTCCTTAGAGGCAGCTCTAAGTCAATATGGCTATGTCTTTATAAATAGGAGAATTTGAGTACAGGAACATACGGAAGGAAGGTAGTTCAAAGATACCAGGGATATGATCACACAAACCCATGGAGACAGCCATTAAGAAAGGACCAGCGATTGTGGCTCAGAGGAAAAAGGTACTTCCTGCCAAATGTGACAACCTGAGTTCAATACCCAGGAAGGAGACAACCAACTCTTAAAGTTTTCCTTTGACTCCTACAAGTGTGCACAGGTGCACACTTGTACATAAACACACACACACACACACACAAATAAATAAATGCAATAAAAAAATAAACCATGGTGAGAGGCTTGGAGTAGATCCCTCTCAACTCTTAAAGTAACCAACTTTACTGACATTTTGAGTTCAAACTTCCATAACCAAATATATCTCTGCTGTCTTAGCTACCCAGCCTTTTTATGACCATTCTAACAAACAAATCAAGCTCCCAACTCTCTTCTCATCTCCTTCACATTTCAATCACAGCAGCCCATCCCCTAGCTATAATGCAATGAGCTTGTCTTTCGTCCTTTGACTATGGTCCCTTCCTTTATTTTGAAGCCTTTGCATAGGCTGGACCTTCTGCCCACAATATTCTCTACCCACTTGCTTCCTACCCCTTATATAATTCATACCTTGGTCAAATGCTCTTCTCTGGAGCCTTCTTGTGCACCTTCCATTTCCACCAAGACTTTATTAAATACCCTTCTGGTAGCCTATACTATGTGCTTAGCAGATTATATACCATCCTGTATCTATTTGTCTCTGTACTCTAGACAAAGGCAAAGTTTGTCTAGAGCAGGGTGTAGTGGTTTGAATGAGATAGTCTCCAAATAGTCTCTCTAGATCCCCACTTGGTGTCTGTATCGGGAGGATTCAGGTATGTGGCATGGCTAGAGAAAGTAGGTATGTCCCTGGAGTGGGTGTTGAGATTTCAAAATCCACATGCTAAGACCAGTTTGTTCTCTGGGCATCCTACTCATCGTAGAGCACTTGGGTCTCAGCAGCTGCTCTAGCTGCTTGCCCCTGTTACCTACTACCTCGGCCCCACTGGACGCTAGTGGACTATTATTCTTCTACAGCTATAAGCCAAATGAACCCTTTCTTCTGTAAATTGCCTTGGTTATGCTATTTTATTATAGCCATAGAAAAGTAACTAAGACACAGGGGTTATGTAATGAAGCTGTCTCGGACTTTTCAGGCTGCATCACCCCTTGGAGTAATAGCATTCCAATTTTCCCTTGTAAAATCCCACCATCCCCTCTGTTATCAATGAGATTGAAATGGTCTACTCTTTAGCTTGGGGATCTAGGCCATGAAAAGAAACTTGTGCCTGATTCTCCAGACTATAGAGACTCATGAGAAACTCAGATGCTGACAGTCAACAGTGAAACTTCTGCTGAAACCCTTAGGAATGAGTTCTCTTGTGCTGGAATTTTTACATTTCATCGATATTAACCGTGATCTTGTAATTATACATGAGTTGTGCAACAACCTCAGTGTTAGGGAAGAACAAAGTGAGAGAAAGCAGAGCGACCCTACAGAGAAAGAACAGTTCTCATCTGAACCAGGTTTGCAGATCTGCCTCTGAGCCAAAAGGTCATCCATGGCATCAGAGCTCCTCCATGGGATCACATAGTCTCCAATGAGAAAACAACAAATGGGAACAAACTTAAGTGAGAAAAGCAGATACAAAAGTCTATTATCTTAGGGGTGGTGTGTATATCCAACAGGCTGTCTTGGTCCCCAATGGACTCTATGCATTCTTTAGTTTGCACTGTTGCTGAACTGACAAAAGCATCGGCTTGATTAGGATGCATACATGTGTGCATTTCAGTAGCAATGCTAATGCAGCTTGTGGGTCTGGCACATTCATTGTGTTTGTTAGCGTGACCAGTGGTGAGCACAGGCAGGGGCTTTGGAGGTGGACGAGTCAAAGTCTGGTTCTGGGCTCTGCTAATTTATAAGTTATAACACCCTAGACAATTTACGTAGCCTCTTTGGGCCTCAGTTTCTTCACCTGCAAGATGGGGATCACAGTGGTACCACTTCTCCAGCTGCTGAACAGAGAACAGACAGTACACACACAAAGAACATCATAACCATATTATCTGGTCAAAGAAAAAAATGTTTACATCTCGTTAAAATAAACATTTTATTTAAAAATATATGCATTTTTTTTAAAAAAGGACACATGCCAACTTTGGTATTTTAGCCATTGCTTCTTCACTCTCCCAGTGAGCCACATTTCTCTCATACTATACAGAGCAAAGGAGACCAACGTGAAAACATCACCACACTGAGGCCAAGAAAAGCAGGCTTGCTTCCTTGTTCTTTCCCAAACATAGCTTTGTGTTCCACTGAGGGTGGATTTTTCATATCCTAGCTATCCTTTGCCCTTGGTCCTTTTGACAAGGTCATTGGAACTGAGCCCTGGGAGCAAGCAGCGTGGGTCTTGCTCCTTTGGAAAGCACTTAAAGAGCTTCCTGGATCGCCTTGCTGTGCCCCTTTGCACCTTAGGACATCTAAACCATCTAGAGGGAGCACAGCCTCCCGAAGCCCTTCATCATGGGAACCTGGACTTAGAATGAGCACCAGAGCCCTGCAGGGGTTCACTTGTGGGGGTATCATGGATTCCTAGGCTCAGAAGAGACCTCACTCATGCTTGCTGAATCCGTGAGTGCTTGTACAATATCCCCGGCAGATGACCACCAAGTTCTTCCCAAATCCCTTCCTGTCTTGAAACCATTTCCTTACAGATTGTCCTCTCCTATCAACTGCTTCTAGACACAACTGACCGGCTCTCGTTGGCGGCACTATGGGAACATCTTGTTCCAGGACCCCGACTCTCCATGTCTGTTGATGTCATTCTGTCTAGGAAGTCTTAGAAGTTTCTGCCTCTACACCTCCCTGCTGTTTTATGTTAGACTAATCAGGACTCCTGGTTTCTTTACATCTGACAGCAAACTGTGCCCCAGCAGCCATGGGCTTCTTCCTGTGGGGCATGCAGCGAAGAACAGAGGCGGAGCAGCAGGAACAAATGGCCTCTAGTCTCTCTGAAGCTTTTCTCTGGAGGGAGGGAGGCTGACCATGGACACACACCCTTCACTGCTGTCCCTTTTGTCCAAGGATCTTACTGTGGTGACTTGGGATCAGGCAAAAAAGGAAGAAAAAAAAAGTTCCCTCTATACCTTCCTTGTTTCCAAAGGGTTTTTCTGTCTGGTAAAACAGCCCCAAACTTTGCCCAGGTTAAATGGTGAGAGACAGAGCTCCAAGACACACTACTGTCCTGTGACCCTGGTAGAAAAGACAAGACGGTGTGGTGAGAGCTTTTCAAGAAAACGATGTAATGTTTCTAGAAAAACCAAGACCCCGTCATCACAGCTAAGAGGATTCAAGTGCAAGGCCTGACAGGGTCTCAGCATTCTTGCTTAGAGAAGCTGTGGCGCTCCAGACAGTCAACACCTGTGCTCTGTACACGGTGGACATCAGCGGCCACTCCCTGGATGGTATACATCACGTGGGAGTTTTCAGCCTGACTAGCTCTAGGAAAGCTGATTGGTTGAACATAAAATAGATAACTTTTGAGAAGAACTGTTCTAAAAGCTTGGGGTAGATTTTATTCATCTT
>CABHPH010157875.1:23055-49682 GCA_902168325.1 Peromyscus nudipes
GCTTGGGGTAGATTTTATTCATCTTTGTCCCCAATTAATGTTTTTGAAAGGCATAAGGCTGCCATTTCATAGACTCTCCGGATGGAGGCTGTGTGGATGTCCCTGTTTATGGGTGGAATCACTCCATTGCTCGGAAGGACTTCCTTCTTCCAAGTTTGAGTTTCACTGTTTCTGACATCATAGCTGAACCAAAAGGTTCATGGGTCAGGAAGTTGGGCCCTGATTGTCTTTTCTCCTCCCTTCCCTTCCCTGCACCCTCCCTTTCTCCTTCCCCTTCCCCTTCCTCTTTCTTTTCCTTTCTTTCTTTCTTCCTTCCTTCCTTCCTTCCTTCCTTCCTTCCTTCCTCCCTCCCTCCCTCCCTCCCTCCTTCCCTTCCTCCCTCCCTTCCTTCCCCTGGCCCCTCCCTCTTCTCTCCTTCTTTCTCCCCGTCCTCCCCTGCCCCTCCGTTTCCTCTCTTCCTTACTCCTGCACACTCCTTCTCACTATACCTTTTGTCTCGATAACACTGTTGGAAGCAGAGGCATCTAGCTTGGAGGGAATTTGGACTCCCTTAGATCTACTCGATCTGCCGTTCTGTAGCCCCAGTAGGAATGACTGCCAAGATTCTCCTTACTATGGGGATATTTCAGGCATCTTAACCATGTGGTCCCTTGGGGCTCCTAGGAACACTGCTAAACCCAGGGGCATCTATCTCTGCATACCTCATGTTGTCACCACAAGAGGACACAACAGCTTAAAAGAACCTAAAGTTAAAAAAGATAGAAGACAGCAGAATAAACCCAAGGGTTTGATCCATCTTCATCAACCCTCTCCCGGTTGTCTCCAATCTCCTATCTGTGCTATGAAGACGGGTAAACATGACCTGGGGAGATGGTGGGAGCAGGCTGAGGCCAAGTATCCAGGGACCTCTAGCTGTATTGGCTTGCAGTAACAAACCAGAGCCATCTTCCCTTTCGTCTACTGTGAAGTGTGTGTATCAGTTTGAATAATATTTTAAAAAAATTCCCCACAGTCTAGCTAAAAACAGAGCCATCTAATCGCTCAGGTAGGAATTCCCAAAGGGAAAATTATTACCACTCAGATGAGGGGCTTGGAGGCAGGACACTGCGTGGGTTTGTTTTCCAAGGAAGCAAGGAGGGGATAGCATATATGGGACAGCTGGAGCCTAAAAAATACACAGGGCAGCAAGCTTCATCCAGACTCAGATGAAACATCAGCATCGGAGGTCAAACCAATGTTTGGAATGTGGCAATCAAGGTTTCTCCCCATAGCTTCATCTTCATGCTAAGCTTTGACTCTGGATTTGTGCTTCTGATGATGGACATACAAACACAATGAAAAGTTTAGCACGTAGACCCTTTCAAGCACAATGCAGATCAAGGAATGTCAGAACAAATTTCATGCTCCCTTTAGACTCTCTGTAAGAGAAGGCACTAGCCTTGGCAGCCACTGACGGTGAAGCTGCTCTGTCCTATCACATCTAAATTCATGGCCAGGCTCTGTCCTCTCGTGTCCATATTCATTGCCAGGAGGAGCTTGTTCACGGTAGCAAGTGGCTACTAGCATTGGGCTGGAGTCCTTAGTCATATACAGTCATATACGTGTAGTCTGGTTGATTAATAAGCAACTCATAGTAAGAAAGGCCACACATCATTCACAGCAGACTGAGGGTTCAAGGCACTCTGAATGTCACCTTCCAGATATGTGCACACATATGCATTTGTATACATACGTGTCCATGTGTATGTATACACATATTCCATACACGCATGTATAGAACTACATGTGTGTGCACATCTGTGTGTTTCCTTCCCTACAGTAAGATCTGGTGGCTTTCAGAGTAGCAGTCACCAAAAACACTCAGTGTTCAAACATTTTTTTTTTAACAAGTTGACAATGGAATGATTTCTAAATCTTTGGTTTATCAAAAAGACAACTTCTAAAAAATTCACAACATTGTTGATTATTTTCTCTATAAGTGCACAGTGAACTTTTTTTTTTACAAAAGAAGAAAACAGTGCCTGTGTGATTTAAATTAAAACAAAACAAAAAACAGCAACAGCTACTTTCTACAGCATGCAACATTGTAACTACTAGAATTGGAGCCACAGCGAGCCTGGGAAGAGACTCTTGCAATCTGTGTTGCCTTCCTCTGTCTCCCCTGGGCCCTGACCAAACACAGGGGCCGCCAGGAGCTACTGAAAGACTATGGCCTTTCAGCCTCCCATTGTTTTCAATGTGCAAGCACGCTTTCCTTTGGAAACCTGACTGAAATGCTCTCCACCGTAGATGTCACCCTGATTTATCTTCACTCTCTAATGATTTCCAATTTCCCCAGAGCAACACAAACCAAAGATTGTCCATAAATCAAACAAGAATAAAACAAGCTCTGTGACCAATGGGCCACGTCCCCAGTTTCTTCCTAAGGAAATACTTGTGAATTCTGTTTGCAGCCAATGTGCGTGTGAAGAACGGGTTTGGCAAGAGAGTTGGGACTCTTAAATGTTCTAAAAAAAAAAGAAGAAGAGGAGGAGGAGGAAGGCTTTAATAGAAGTATTGCAACTCGTGATAGCTGAGAATCTCACCTTTCCCAGTGTGTGGGAGAAAGAAGAGAGAGAGAGAGAGAGAGAGAGAGAGAGAGAGAGAGAGAGAGAAACACAGAGACACAGAGACACACACATACAGAAAGAATCAAAACCAAAAGAGCCATAAAGGATTGATCCCTTGAAAAGAAAGTGGTGAGAGGATGATAAACTGAGGTGAAGATAAACTGAGGTGAACTTCCTCTGTCCATAATATGAAAAGAAAAGAAAGAGGAGGAGGAGGAGAAGAAGAAGTTGGCCCTGTATATTAGTCCTATAATAGAAATCCATGGTATTTCTCTCCTAGAAGGTGAAATGACATTGTTCTCTAATTCTAACTTGTCCCAGTATGACTTCCTAGGCCTCCCTTTGCATTTCTGATTATTTTACTTCTAGTCTTTGTAACTAGAGGTAGTTATATTTCAGAGCCTCCATGTCCATGGCATGAAGTTTTTTTGATTCAGGTTTCTCACTTTCTATACAACACCGATGAGCATAGATATGTCAGAAACAATTAGGCTACTGGTTAAAAAGCACATGTTCTGGATGGATTCTCTGGACAATGCTAGTTAGTTAGCTGTTGTCAGGGATCGCCAGTCCAGTGGGACAATTTGGGGTTGGAGGGACACTGAGTTGCTTTGCTTTGCTTGGAATGGATTGATTTTGTCCCTTTCTTTTGCCTGAAGGACTCTATCAGCTGAAACGGGCCCTGCTCTTCTGACAGATAGACACTGGTCACATGGGAAGTTGCCTCCATTAGGGCATAGCTTCCAGAACCTCTGAGGGACTGGCTTCCCTGTCCTCCCCAGAGGCTTTATTTTCCTTCCATAGAACATTTAGTAAATTCATAACAAAAGCTAACAGTGTGAGCTTATGCCCCCAATAATGCCTGAGACAAACTGTAGTGTGAACCTATGTCCCAGTAACGTCTGAGACAAACTGTGGGCTAGAAAAGGCAGTGAAAGACATTTTTGGCATTCTTAACCTGAGAAAGCACAGTTTTGAGTGCATCGCTCAAGTTATTAACAGTTACTGAATGTTGGTAGAAATTACATTATACTAATCTTAATGACTGACTCCTGTTTGTTCTGGTTGATTGACACAGAAAACTCCATTGCTGTTTTTTTTTTCCCTCCCTATTTTTTCCCCTTTATCTTTTAGATTGCACAGTATCTCTGGTTGTGTGCTTTCCCCGTGGGATTCCTATCAAGCTTCCTTAATGCTTGTACCTCAGGTGTTTACCACTGCTGTAAGTGGAGGTCCATGGGGGAATTCAAATTGAGATCTGTGACATCCAGGAAATCGATGTTGAATATGCTGGGGCCACTGGTGGTGAGGTTGCTGAAGCCTGGTGTGGAGCTAGGTGGAGTAAGGTCCAGCCATTCCATTGTTTCCCAAGGCGATTCTGTGAAGCTCAGCTGCAGACCACTGCTGTCCACTGAAGAGGGCGATAACTGTGTATGCATCGGGGAGAGAGGCCCAGGCAAGAGCTCGTGAGCACTGAAGAGGTCTTCGGCAGCCTTCCCTGGGAAGCCATCCATGATTCCATCAAAAGGAGTCTCCTCATTTCCAATTTTGAGGAGGGTAACATCGCTCACTTTTCCCATGGGGCTGTGAGAATTCAATAAGACTTCTAGGTGTTCATCACTGTCGGTGGCATAGTGGTCAAAGGAGAGCTGACCTCCTGAAGATGCCTGTTCAAAGGAAGCCGAGGGCTTGGAGAGGATGGTGGTAGGGCTGTGGGAGGACCCAGGTATCTTTGGGACTTTTTGGAGACATGAATGATCTTCCCTGGCATCAGCAGGCATTTCTGTGGGGAAAGCACAGTGTGAATTGTTCAGTCACCTCAAACTGGCCATGCCCCATGATGAGTCCTTGGAATAAATGAGCTGCTCTATGGAAAACACAGTAGATGACCATGCTTTCCTGCTCAGCACTTAACCCTGGGCTCACCCCTACCTTTGCTGTCTCTCCATTTCTTTGTCCTTTAGGTTACCCCAAATACCCCTGCCTCGGAACTTCCCCTCTGTTATGGCCAAACTCGTCATGCTTGTGTCTTTACTCCCTTCACTACCACTAGCTGTCACCGGAGGACATTGTATCTCCGTCATACTCTCTGTTGGACAGCAAATGAGGGATGAGTGTCATCCACAGTTCATTTTATGCCGATAGCCACCCCCACCACCACCATCACTCTCAGTGGTTTTTAGGGCAGCCCATTTCCCTAGTTTAGGCCTGCTGATCACACTTGCTCATCTTTTGGAAACTATTCCCTAGTTCACAGCCGTTTTGCCAGGCCAGTGTTTATTAGACTATAGTAGCCTTAGAAATCACACACTGCTCCTGTGGGCCTCTCAGTTCCTTGTCCTTCCCATCCACTCCAGTGATGACAGCATCCCCACTCTGTTGGATACCTTGAGCCCCATCCTTGCAGAGCACATCTTTCCAAGAACTCCATCTTAAGCAGGATTTCCCACACTCTGTCCTTCTTCCCCATCTCTAGGTCATGGATGAAGTATTCCAGCTCAATTCTTTCTTTCTTTCTTTTTTTTTTCTAGACAGAGTTTCTCTGTGTAGTTTTGGTGCCTGTCCTGGATCTTGCTCTGTAGACCAGGCTGGCCTTGAACTCACAGATATCTGCCTGGCTCTGCCTCCAGAGTGCTGGTATTAAAGGCATGTGCCACCACCACCCGCTGATTATTTCTAAGACACTCTTTGGTACCTAATCTACTGGCTGTACTATTGACCATTGCATGTAAGTGCCTCCCACATCACTTCTTCCCTTGTTTGCATCATATTCTCTGCTCCACTGTTACAGTTATTCCTACCTTTTTGCCCTTCTCTCCCAGCTTAGCAAAACTCTCCACCCTGGTAAGTCCCCATGCACTTTCTCTTAGCCTGCTCCAAGTTAGCTGGATATAGAATGAGAACAACAGTTCCACTGGGCTGGCTGGAGCTACTGTCAGTTGATGGCATCAAGCCCTCTACTTGCATTTAATTCAACCTGACAACCTTGCATTTCTCTATAAAGCTCAACTTGTTCATGACTAACTCATGGCTATCCTTTCCTAGACTCTCCCACACTCCCTTCTGTATCCTCACTACTCTGCCTCCTTACCACATACTTCAATAAAAAAGAAGGAGCACCTGGTATGAACAGTCATCTTCCATCACAAAACTTAAATACACACGTACACCTGTATCCATCTCTCCATCCTCCTTATTATGATTAGAAACACTGGTTCCCTTGCTCACTGTCCATCTCCCTTACCAGACTGCATTCCATAGAATTATCTGGTGGGGAATTGAGCTTAACATGATGCTTGGCATTCCATCTCTGAGTCATTGACTGCTGCCTGTTAAACTACAAGTGCTGGTGATTAAGAGTTCAGCCCCATGTTCTTGTTTGACCTCCACACATGCTCCCTGAGACCTCTGATTCCTTTGTGTGTTTTCAAATTCTAGGCACACATTCTGTGCCAGTTCTCACATAAATGGATGAATGGGTTAAAGTACACACTGGCTACTTTTATTGCTAAGGTGAGTAACATTGAAGCATGAATGGGGTATTCAGTGGGAGATAGCTGGTTGAATTTCAGTTTGAGTAGTGAGCATAAAGCTTTCACTATTTTCATGGTTTTTTTTCTCTTTGTAATCAAGAAGACATGGATTAGAACTGCAGAAAAATGATGTAATAATGGACCACACTTATAGAGACAGGGATGGGTTGGAAGGAGACATGCAAAGCATCCCCAGGATAAAGGTGGTGAGAAATCCACCATGGGTCTCTTCTCTGCTAACAAGGCACACCTGAAGCTCAGAGGAAGTAACTCTACCAGCAGATCACCTGGTGTACCTTACTCAGTGTGTCCCTGACCTTGGTCATAAGAGGCCGTGTCCTAGAGTGTGTACAGCTGTGGAGGGTCCTGATGGACAGTGGGCAAGGTAGTCTTACCTCCACTTTCAATGAGGACATCCAGGAGTTCATCCATCTGCTGACTCCGAGTCATTTGCTATTTCAAATTAGCCAAAAAGAGAGCAGAGAGGTTAGAAGGTGGTTACTTTGGTATGGAGACAGTAGAAGCAGCATTGTAGGGCTTTGGGCTAAGCTTGCTTAAGGATTCAAAAAAGTATAGTAAAATAGAGCATAACAAAAACTTGTAGGCTCAGTCATTTTAAGTGTACATTCACTTTTTAATGCAATCATCAACACCATGTACCCTCAGAACTCTTTTAATCTGCAAAACTAAAACTCTCGACACATCAAGCAACACCTCCCAATAGCCCTTTGCCAACACCGATACTATTCTCCTTCCTGCCTCTGGGAATTTGACTACTTTTCGTCTTGAACTGAATGGTGCTCTGGAGTGTGACTCTGCCATTTGCTTGTTGATGGATACTCAGGCTATTTCTACTTCTGACTGAAGTGAATAATATTGTTAAGAGCTTAGTTCAACCTGCTAAAGGACTTTGGTCTATATTTGATCAAAAATCTTAGTGTAAATTGTGCACAGATAATCCACTGAACTAGATAATCCAACACAACAAACAAGAATGAGAAGTTAGGAGAGTGATCCTCGATTCAGGACTCAGGTTAGTTTTCTGGCAAGTTTCCATCCCAGAAGCAGGCATCTTAATATGCAGCATATACTTTTCTCACTTTGGAAGCCACTTGTGTCTACCTTTGTTTGGCTGCTGTGGATATGGCCCAGGAAGTCGGCTTCAACTTTCTTGGTTCCTCTTGCAGAATCTGTGAGTCTGCCCTCTGAGTGGTTAAGCACAGTCTTACTTCTCCTGGGGTTTTCAGAAGTGAGAAAGCCTACTGCATGCTACCTTTTGATAGCAAAGGAAACCTTACTGCCTTGGTTTCGGTTTCAAGAGACCAGATATCAGGCAGCATCTGACATAGACTCTCTGTTCTCGCTTGGGTACATAAATATGGTTATTTGATGTCATGTATAAACTCAAAATACTTGAACTACTCATCCTTCAGTACCCCTGGGAGCTAATTTCCAGGAGCATTCACCCTTGGTTTCCAAAATCTTCAGGTGCTCAAGTCTATTCTATAAAATGATTTAGTATTTGCACAGAACCTACACCTGTCTCCCTGCCTTGCAAGTTATCTCTGGAGCTTGCTACATAGTACTGTGTAAATGCTGTGAAAATAGCTACTGTCCTGTATGGCTTTGGGACCGGTGACAAGAAGAAGGGGTGTATGCTCTGTACAGGTGGAACTGTGACATGCCTAACATAGCACATGAGACTTGACTCTTGGCACTCCCAATGCAAATGCTGAAGAGACAGAGGATCTGTGAAATGGCCAGAGGCTGACTCAAGACAAGACAGACAGTCCTTTCATTTGGATGGATTCAACATCACACTTGGCATGCAGCAAGTTCAAGGGGTGCGTGTGGGGACTTTCAGGACTTATTTCCCTAATGTGTTCAAGCCATGGCTGCTAGGATGCAGACACAGAGGGCTGACTATTTAACATCACCCATGTTTTTCTTTTTCTTACTTTTTAAATTCTGAAGCGTTTTCAAACACAAATGTAAGTGTTGGAGTCAATGAACCTCCCTGTATCTATTACTCAGGTTCAACAGCCATCAACACTGTTTCAAGGTCATTGAGTTTTAAAGCTAAGACGTTAGGAAAATATAGTCTTGATAATTGCTCTCATATTTGAGCACCTATCATATTACCAAATGAGGTAAGTACTAGATTATCCATAATCCTTACAGAGTCAATACTTCTATTTTCTTGAAGAGAAATTGAGTGTGTATCCACCTTAGTGACAGTAGCAGATGACAGAGTTGTCATTAAGGCCAGGCCTTTTGAATCCCTGTTCAGCCTGCTGTCCCTGAATCCTCAGCTTACCACAGGGTTATGGCCAGGTAAAGACACCCTAAACTGATATCATCATAGACGAAAATGCATTGTGCACATGTAGCCCACAGCATACCCTACTTCAGCAACACAGCATACTGTAGAGCACCTGGTTTCTCTCGTGATTGGGCAGTTGATTAGGAACTGTGGCTCACTGTGGCTGCCCAGCACCCAGAACGCTATACCACATGCTACCAGATCACAATAAAGCCCAAATTCAAAATGCAATTTGGATCAAATGCGCACCATTTTATAATACCATAAAGTAGAAAAGTCATCAACAGAGCTATCCTAACTTGGAGCTATCTGTACAGATACACAACACTGTCTTCAGGTCATGTAGATACACTTTGTTCACTTTTATTGGGAAGGTACCTAGCCCACTCAATATCAGAATCTACCAAACATGCAATGCTTAATACTACAAAGTTCTGTTTGCGGAGTCCTTTTATTGAACCATCTAGAACAAACCATGTGGTTACCTGTTTTACTGCATCTTCATAGGATGGGGGCTGGGTTATCTCCGAAACCGCTGAACTTGACTTGGAAAAAGTTGGGGATGGAATTGAAAACTTTGGCCCAACCTTGTCAGAAGATTGCAAGCCAGTCATCTGCAAGTGGATATAATCCAGAGAACAACATTCAATCCATGGGTCCCAGGGGACAATGCTTGTGTTCTAGAAACCACAGGCTACGTTGAAAAAAAAATGCCAACGGAGATGAGGAGACAGTGAACAACACTAATAGGTTAACACCGGTTCTTGCCACTGGGGATTTGTTAATAGAATCTTAGCATGGAGCTCACTGATTTATTTCTTCCCCTAAAGTGTACCGTCTTCTTTTCTTTCTTTCTTTCTTTCTTTCTTTCTTTCTTTCTTTCTTTCTTTCTTTCTTTCTTTCTTTCTTTCTTTCTTTCTTTCTTTCTTTCTTCCTTCCTTCCTTCCTTCCTTCCTCTCTCTCTCTCTCTCTCTCTCTCTCTCTCTTTCTTTCTTTAAGACAGTGTCTCCCTGTATAATCCTGGATATCCTGGAACTCACTATATAGACCAGACTGGCCTTAAACTCTCACAGAGACACACCTGTCTCTGCCTCCTGAGTGCTGGGGTGAAAGGCATGTGCCCCCATACCTACCAGGTGCATCATTTTCTACTGAATGATAAGAAAGGGACACGAGTTCAATCCAATACAAAGAAGGTCTTTAACCCAGGGATTTTCAGAGCAATTCATTCCCTAGGTCAATTCATTCTAAACTGGGTCATTTTCACACAGTTACCATGCGTGTGGACTTCTATGGGTGCCTAGCCTGTAAGGGTCTCTATTCCTTTGCTGACGTGAGGCATGTGGCCCAGTTATGGTGTGTCCACCTTTTGCCTGTGTTATTCCCACCACTCTCTGCTCTGGGAACTCCCTGCATCCTGACTCTTTCTATCCCCATTCCTTTCACCAGCTTATGAGCATCTTCTCTTACATCCTCTACAGAGACTTGACTCTAGACCCCAGTTTTCCATTTTTCTTAACATTAATCTGTTATGTATCCATCTCTGTCTCCAACACTATTTTCCCCCGGGGCTCACATCTCAATCCCAAGCCTCACAGAAACTGGTTTGTTGTCAACTTCTCTGGTACTGACCTTTGGATGAATAACTGGGCTTTTGGGGCAAGGGTTGAGCCCAGCACTATGACTGCTGTCTGCTTGGTTGCCAGAGAAAGGCTGATGGAGGCTGGAAGATGGTGGGGAAAAGCTAGGAGGATGGCCTTCGTGTGCACCTGAGTTCTGTAGAAAGGAACACATGACAAATTAAAGAGCCAACAGCATATGTGAGTGTGGCTTTAGCTGACACTTCTGGCCCCTATCTTTTGGCCCCAGGCTTCTGATATTTACGAAGCTTCCTGAATTCTACTAGCAGGTGACTGTATCTAAAATCTGGCTTGGCGTATGTCACCTATGGAATATAAACTTCCACTAGCTCTCACACATCCACAGCATAGACTCCACACACCTCACCTGTGTAAGAGTTTAAGACTTTCTATGACTATAGGCATTAACTAGTTCTATGAACCTGAATTCTCCTCCTGTAACCATGCCTTTTACATTCTCCCTACTTATCTTGTTCACATGGAGTATCTGTTTCCCATTTAGACTTTCCAAAAACCCTTCGGCTTCATGGACAGAAGACAAGTCTACTGAACTCTTGACCTAACCTTCTCCTTTTTAGTGCTACTGTGAAGGGCAAATTGGTCACAAAGCCTTCCAGGACTCTACCAGCACTTTACCATCAGTCTCTCCCCTACCCACCTATTCTGTGCTGCATTATTTAATGCCATAGATTAGTCATGTTATCTGCTCTTCGTGAAATTGCTACTGTCCTATAGAGTCTTTGTAAACAAATTGTACCATCTTATTCCTCCCCAATAGCACCAATATCCTTAAAATGGAAAATCATGGTCCAAAGGCTGCTTTTACCTTTGTCGTCTAGGGTACTGTGCATGCACTAGATGTTTCTGAATGGTGTTGACAAGCTGTTTTAGTCCCCATGCCTCCCAGTATGTTCCTTCAGGAGTAGGTACCACTGATTTGAATGCATTGTTCAGGTAGGTTTGTGAAAGCACACTCTTATTACCTCCAGGGTAGCGATATTTCATTACGAACTTTAAAATCAACTAATCCTGGCATTCTAGGCAGTGAGTTCAGTCTTCCTGGATCTCATTTTTCTCAATGGCAAATAAAAATCCTGAATAATGGGCATTAACAGATTAGAAGCAAGATTGTAAAACATCAGTAGCGAACTTCTGCCTTCCAGGGTCCTCCCATTGTGCTGTAAGCCTGTATTTAAGACCTCCTCCCCCCCTCAATAAATGACATTCGGCATTTAAAATTAAAAAACAGTATATATATATGTAATTGAATGAATACTGCGAATGTAATCTATGAATACCACAAATGTGATTAATATCATGAGTGTAATTAATGAATATCATGAGTGTAATTTAAAAAATAAATTAATTAATTAAAACAAAAAAACACTAAACCGGAGCCACAGGGTGCTGTGACAGTGGACAGATGGCTTCTGTTATTCCTCTGGATACTTGTCTTGGCAGTTACCCAATGTGGGTTGTTGTCTTAGATTTTATAATCTGACAATGTGGTTTTCTTCTTCAATAGTCTTCTACATACTTTCCTAATAATCCGTTAGTTTCATGAACAAAAGGAAAGACTCTGCGGATCATGTTGGGTGTAGTCTTTGAACTGTTCTTCTTCTACAGCTCTTTTCTTATTATGTCCCAGACTCACACTGGCTTTCTGTCTGATCCTCTGGTGTTCTACTTTCACCTCATGCTTCTCCCATACCTTCACCCCAAATATTAACAATGTTTCTTCCTTTACCTCTTCCAAGGTTCCCCTTCAACATTCCTGACCCTTTTAGAGGGGATTGTAAACTTCCAGCCTTCTCACAGAACCTAGTCCTTCTCTACTCTCTCCACAAGACAGACCGTCTATTTCCTCATGACCTATCACCTGTCGTCCCCTCCCCCACCCCCTCAGAGTGTGGCACATGGCAGGTCTCAATAAATATTCGATAAGAATGTAAGAGAAGGAGAAGTCCTTTCTCACACACAGGCTGTCTCTCTGTCTCCCCAACCCCACTCCACACCTCCAAATGTGGTCTTAGGATGTAACCTAAGCTGGCCTCAGACTCACAGCCATCCCCTGCCTCAGCTTCCAGAGTACTGGAATTCCAGGCCAGTACCACCATGCCTGACTTCCTTTTGGCTCCCTTGATAGAATGATGTGAGCTATATAAGGGTTGCTATTAAGCCTCTTTGAGAACATTAGTCAGCAAACAATAGTCCACAAGCTCAATGTTGCTTGGAGCCTGATTTTGTAGGTAACTTTCTTTTGGACAGCTATGTGTTCTTACAAACTGTCTGTGGGTGCTTGTTTGCTACAAGGGCAAAGCTGAGGAGTTTGGCACAGAAGCTATGATTTCCAGACATTTGCCTTCTAAGCCTTTATAGAACGAGTTTGCCAGCCCATGATGCAAACAAAGACTGGCTGTGGGGGCTCAAGGTCGGTAGAGTCAGTAAGGTACTGCCTAGCTTCTAGGAACCCCTTCCAGCTCTCTAGAGGTAGGAGTCCATCTCCTGAGACACACTTTAGTGAGGCCACACTTTCTTACCTGTGCGCACCCTTGGCTGCTGCTAGGTGAGGCGACCCCATGACTCTCTCTCTGCACCCCGGAGGAGGAGGCCAGGAAGTAATGGTTATTGGGCGATGGGGGCAGGCTGATGTGCTGCGGACTCTTCAGGGTCCCCAGGGGCGAGTGCTGAGGGGAGCACTGGGGGCTGAGAAATGTGGATGAGAGTACATGGCTTTGACCTGAGGACTCCACACAGTGGGGCAGCAGCTGAGCAGTCTCACAGGCAGGAGGGGGACTGTCGGAGCTGTGGCCCTGTCCCTTCCCAGACACTTGCTGGGCTGCGAAGGGACAGCTAGAGACGTCTTCCTGCTTGATGGTGGTGGCCAAGAAGGGCAGCGGCTTTTGGTCACTGCAGCTGCTCTTCTGCTTCTGCAGCTGCATCCTCAGCTCTTCCACCTGCCGCTGCTCCTGCCGCAGCTTCCAGGTGAGCTGGTTGATTACCTTTTGCTTCTCCACCAGCATCTTGTCCTTCTCTGAGTCTAGCCCATCGGGCTCCGAGGGGCCTGAGCCCCCATTCAGGCTGCTCAACAGGCTCTCCTCGGTGCAGGTAGGCACCGGGGACGCATGCAGGCCGAAGCCAGGTGACGCATCGGTGAAGGTGTCTGGCAGGGACCCCGCAGCCGACAGGTCAGATGAAGCGGGGGAGATGGGTGGGCTGGAGCTCGTGCTGCCGAAGTGGTAGAAGCCTGATGAGGAGGACTGATAACTGGGCAAGGTGTTGGGCGTGACAGGGAAGGTGACAGTCGTGATGTCCCCGAAGTTGGGCACAGGGTTGCCAGCACAATCCTGGAAGGGTCGAAGCCTGTCCACCAGTGCCGTCTTGGTGCCCGACACCGGCAAGCCTCGTATTCGAAGCTGTTGTCTTAACTCTGACACCTACGGGAATACAGGGCTCCGTTAGTGCAGGGTCGGGTGAAGTGTGCTCACAATGTGTTTATATTTGTTTTTCTAGGGAGTTTTGGGATACCGGATAGGCACGTGGGACTTCACAATATGTATCCATTTCTCTTTTAATACTTCTTTGTAATTTCTCTCCTGCCTCTGATTTAAACCACTTTTATGGAATTTTAAGAAATCCTTTTAAAACTTTATCTCCTAATAAGTCCATCCTAATGTGAAAATATCATGAATTCAAAAACACAGGGACGACACCTAACTTGTGGCACAAGCCAACTAAGCTACAAGGCCTGCATGAAGCATCAGCCATTCCCATGCCCACAGTGGTCTGAACCCAGAGGCCACTCCTGCTGCTCAACAGAAAAGACTGACAGCTATCACTAGCCCACGAGTCAAAAGTCAGTTCAAGTATGATGTGTATGGAATGTATATCATTTCACATCACTGTAATGAAAAAATAAACACATATGGAGCCCCTGTAGTGAAGACCGTATCTGCCCATTGTCATGGGAATGCTTTTCTTAATACAATGGTAAAATCACCTAACCCACAGCTCTCCAAACCTATCTCAGCCTGTTTCAGTGTATGGAACAATGGTGTCTGCCTGGGCTTAGACACAAGTAAGCTGCAACGATTGTCCGGCATTCTGGCTTCTTCTACCACGTGCTTTTCCTCAAGCCTAAATATACATCAGTTCACTGAAGAGCCTGATAGAAAACACAGATTGTGGGCCCACCCTGGAGTTTGGCTTCAGTAGGTCTGGGGTGGGGTGGGGCGGGGGAGACACCAGGATCTTCCACTTATAACAATCCCAGGAGGACATTTATGCTGCTGGTCTTGGACCAGACTTCAAGAACAAGACTTTATGTGAACATCATTTGAGGGGGGTGGGTGGGTAGGGAGTGGGGAAGATTATGCATGTGCATGTGACTATGCCTAGGTACAAATGTGTGTCTGTTCAAGAGACAGAACCTGGAACCTTGCACATGATAGACCCGATGTCTACTCTTGAGTTACTCTCCACTTCCTCAGTTTGTGTTTTGTTTTTGTTTTGTCTGGCTGGCCTCTGACTCTTAATCCTCTGGCCCACCTCTTCAGTGTTGGGATTACAGACATACCATACCATGCCCAGCTGTATGTTGAGTCTATTTTAATTTTCATGACTGGCTGGAGAGCAATTCAATGTTGAAGAAAGTACATGGCGATAAAAACTAGGCCCTCCTGTTCCTAGATTCTTGATCCTCTGTACTTTCTCTTTGAAGTGGGATATTAATCCCTGCCTACACATTTTTGCAAGGGCATACATAGATTTATAAAAGCACTTGGAATAGTGCCTGGAAAATGGTTGTGCAATATAAGGCCATTATTATTATATTGATACACATGTAGCTAATTAATTTCCACATTCTTATAATGTTCACAAGTTGTAAACTATGAAATATATACAGACATGGGAACTGGTTAAATAAAGAATACTGCAAATGATGGGTACCAAAGATCCACTAAGATTAAAGCTATGAAAGTTTGTTGACACTGGGTGATGGATAATTGTTTATGGTTTATTACTAACTGAAAGAAAGTTTGAGTTGATATTTTTTAAAATAAATAACACATGCATACAATGCATACATTTAAACTTATGTTTGCTTATAAAATTATGTAGATGAACATATGCTAAAATGTTAGCTAGTGTACTCTTTACTGTATTTTCTAAATAGCCCATCACATTTCTAAACAGTCACATCACTTCCGTGAGTAATGCAGGAAACATATTAGACACCTAAGGTCCAATGATTCTGTAAAACAGAATAATACACAGGGAAAGCTTTTCTGTAGGAACTGGGCTTTTTGAGCATAAAAGCAAATGAAGTAATCATAAAAATATCCACAAGATTTAAACTTTGATGAATCAAAAAGGCATACCCCAAATGCAAATTCAAATAGAAATCCTTAGAAAGAAATCAATGGCAGCATAAACAATTAAGTTGCCAAAATGAGAACACATCAAGTGTGCTTATCATTATAAAAGAAAAAGGGGGTCTGGAGAAGTGGCTCAGCAGTTTAGAACACTTGTTGCTCTTGCAGAAAACCCAGGTTCGATTCCCAGCACCCACATAGTGGTTCACAACCACCTATAATTCCAGTTCCAGGGGATCTGACACCTTCTTCTGATCTCTGTGTGTACCTAGCATGTACATGGTACACTTATATACATGTGGGCGAAACACTCATACATACGAAATAAATAAATAAACAAAACTAACAAAAAGAAAAAGACGGAGACCTAAAGTAAAAATAGGTAAGACATCTGACCCAGCTCTTTATAAACAAAAACACAGTTTTAAAATGTCCCATAATATATGTGTAGGATCATTCACAAATTAAGAAGTAAGGAAACAAAAATAAAACGTGTATTTTGATTCACCCCCCAATGACAGAGAAGTAAGTAGCAGCTTTTTGTCTGAGCAAAGCAGCGGTGAAATAAAGACCTCGGCAAGCTGAAGGACTTTACTGTCTTCCTGTTTAAGGTACGTCCCTGCAAGCAGCAGCTGGACAATGTCTGGGAGCGGGTAAGATGTGCACTCTTCCTCCCACGCACACCACTGAGCTGGGGGTCTGCATCTTAATGTGCACTGGGACACACGTGGGCACATTCATGTTGGAGTAGGGCTGCTTCAACATGTGGCTGTGCAGCAGACTGTTCAGGAGGGAGAAGTCTGGTAATATCCTTCAAGAACTTTAAAAAATATGAATGTTTTTTTCCTGTTTTTTTTTTGTTGTTGTTGTTATTTTGTTTTTTTTTTCAAGACAGGGTTTCTCTATTTAGCCCTGGCTTTCCTGGAACTCACTTTGTAGACCAGGATGGCCTCAAACTCATGTAGGTCTGTCTGCCTCTGCCTCCTGAGTGCTGGGACTAAAGGTGTGTGCCACCACACCAGGCTAAAAAATAAATCAATGTATTTTTAAAGCAGAAATCTAACATGTATGTAGTTATTAGAGAGAAATAATCAGGTAAAATAATAGATGTATGTACAGAGGGCACTGAAATCCTATTCTGAATAGCAAAACATTTGGCAGCAAGTTAAATGTCCAGGAGTGGAATGCTAACTAGGTGATGGAGTGATTTGCTGTTATTAAAAATAAAACTTTTATTGAATATTAAAAGTTATGGAAAATGTTCATGGTGTGTTAAGGAAAGCATGTCAGAAATTTATGGGTAGCATAATTATTTAAAAGTAGTTGTTGTCAAACAAAATGTGTTCACATGCATTTCAGGCTGGAAGAAGCATGATGTCATGTTTTCTCTGGCTCTTGTCTATTAAAATGCCATTTCCTTTGCTATACACGATCATGTTTCAGCTGGAAAATGTCACTTTACAATCAACTAAAAGCTATGAGAAAAGCCCCATGGCCGCCTTTGCTGGCATCCAGCACACTGCTTCTCTTCAAAGTCTTGCTGGACAAATTTTTTTCCTTTCAAATTTCCTGGTTTGAAAAATTGCAAGGTGGCAACTCATTATTGTTTTAATTTTGAGTTACTTAAAATTAATGAGTTCTATACTTATTTTTAGAATCTGTTCTTGCACCGAATAATTTGGCTACATTATTAAATAATGCAGATCACATTCTACAATAAAATGAATACTTGTTTAGTTCAATTTCCCTTAAAAATTTCAGATTATTTGGCTGTGTGGGTTTGCTTGAGATGAAGGCTTGCACATCTTTCTTCTCTACATTCACTGCTATTCTAATTATTGGTGACTTTAAAATCACTTCGTATGTAAAAATTCTAACATATTCAAGAGTAGCTAGAAAAACACAAGGGACTCATATACCCATCAAATAACTTCAATAATTATCAGTTATGCCAATCTTGTTTCCCTCTCTTCTCTTGAGTTGTTCTGAGGCAAATTTTATAATTTAATTAGCATGCAGCTCTGTATCTAGCTCTGAAAGAAAAGTGCTCTTAAACACACAGAACAATAGCACTATCTAGCTCACCTTCAAATGGACAATTTCTTAGTTTCCATCAAACATTTTCCCAGTTTTCAGAATTTTTAGTTCCTTTCCCTCATGCTCCCTCACATTTAATTCATTAGAAATAGAATTTTAAAATGTCAATGTGCTATGAAAACCCACTAACAACTCTCTCTGTCTCTCTCTGTCTCTCTCCTTTGTCTCTATCTCTGTCTGTCTCTGTCTCTCTGTCTCTGTCTTTCTCTCTGTGTAGGCCAGAGGTCTATCTTTCTTTTCTTTTCTTTTCTTTTCTTTCTTTTCTTTTCTTTTCCTTTCCTTTCCTTTCCCTTTCTTTCTTTCTTTCTTTCTTTCTTTCTTTCTTTCTTTCTTTCTTTCTTTCTTTCTTTCTTCCTTTCTTTCTTTCTTTTGAGATGGTCTGTCATCGCCCCGGAGATTGCCCAATTGAGTTAAACTTGCTGGCCAGCCAGTCCCAGGGATCCTCCTGTGCCTGCCTCCCTAGCGCGGGGGTTACAAGTGTGCCATCACGCCATACATAGGTATTGGGGAATCAAATTCAGGTCTCCATACTTGTACGGCCAGCACTTTCTCACAGAGCTATTTCCCAACCCTGATATCTCTGTGAGGAGAAACCAAACTCCTCTCAGTGCCCTTCACACAGTGGAACATTTGCTAAAAAAAAACCAAAAAAACAAAACAAACAAACAAACAAAAAAAACAAAAACAAAAACAAAACAAAACAAAACAAAACAAAAAAAGCCGCCTATACTGTATTACCTTCCTAATCATCTCCAGGGAGGACCACCTTCGTAAATGCCTCAGTCCACCCTTCTGCAAAGGTGAGTGTATTGTGGGCTTCCTTTGTTCCTCCCCCCCCCATTTCTTTCCTTCCCACTAATTTTTCCTTCCCTCTCATGATCTCATTCACTTTTCTAGTTTCAGCTTTCCCCACTTTGCCAAGGATTCTAAAGTTTATGCCCCCATCTCCTGAAGCACAGCTGAATTAAGTGAGATTAATGTGTTTCTTATCATAGAAATGGGCTAGGTTTTCTCTTGGTTGCTACTCCGCATTCCTAACCTGAATGAACTTGTCTCTGATCCTTCTTCTTCAACTCACTGCGCTTCTGCCCTTGGTATAACTTTCCCAGGACTCAGGGACGCGTCTCCCCACAGACCAAGTGAGAGATCAAATCCAGCCAAGCTCCCTCCCTTTGCCCCTTTTGGTCTGGTCTCATCTTTCACAGCAATGGCAACGCCTTTGCCATCAGCTTCTTAAACTCGAGCCCCATTTCATTACTTGCAAATTGACTAACTTGCATGTCGCTGAACCCCTTTAAGACGCTGGCTTTTTAAGTTTTAAAAACGGGGCTGATAAGATTGACCTGACCAGATAGGAGTCTACATTGAGTGGCTAGTTAAAAAAAAAATGGTAGCTACTGTCACCACCACCACCATCACCACCACCACCACCACACCACCACCACACCACCACCACCACCACCACCACCACCACACCACCACCACCACCACCACCACCACCACCACCACCACCACCCCACCACACCACCACCACCACCACACCACCACCACCACCACACCACCACCACCACCACCACCACCCCCCCACCACCACCACCACCACCACCACCACCACCATGCCTTTGACCTGTCCTAATTACTGTAATTGTCACCAACCAATGGTTCTGAGCTTGGATGCACAGAAGGAACCACCTTTGGGGACTCTCCTCTGCCTAATGCCACAAGCACTTCTAGGCTATGTTTTCTCTTGGTCTCTCCAGCCCTACATGACCCAGGACTTTTATGCTTTAATTACTTAGTTTCAAATAATAATAACTTTATGAAGGTAAAGTTAACATAAGGCTTACCATTTGGCCATTATCAGCTACATAGTTTAGCTTCAGCTATCATATCCACACTGCCATCCATTCCCAGAAATTTTTTTGTCATTCCAATTTCAAACTATGTCCACAATAGGCAATTACTCCTTATGGTCTTCCTCGGATGTTCCTGGTAACTTCTATTCTACTTTCTGTCTCTTATGAATCTGCCTATTCAAGTGTGAGGTAAGACAACTCATCTGGTGTCTGAACCATTGCACTTGGCTTATTTCACTTAGCGTAACATTTTCAGGTAAGATGGCATCTTTTATCTCCATGGACTTATAACTTGAGGAGTGGAGGGAAGTGACCGCATAGCTCCAAAGAGTATTATTATTATCAGTTTAGCATCTCTGTCTAGGTGTGTGCATGCCAGACAGAAACAAGCCTCTTTGATCTATAGAAGGAACAGAGGGACTTTTTTTTCTTTTTCTTTTTGTTTTTGGTTTTTCGAGACAGGGTTTCTCTGTGTAGTTTTGGTGCCTTTCCTAGAACTCACTCTGTAGATCAGGCTGGCCTCGAACTCACAGAGATCCACCTGACTCTGCCTCCCAAGTGCTGGGATTAAAGGCATGCACTACCACCGCCCTGCTGGAACAGAGGAACTTTGATAGCAGCATGTAGCATCTACCTTATCAGCTCATGGCAGCCATAGGATATCCTTCAATTTGTAATAACTGCTATCCCACCTCCCTCCTGACCCTCCAAAAGAAAAATCAAATTGCTAGTCGAGGGTTAAGGATAGAAATGAGGGTAATAATGAGGACTGATAATGGAGGAATGAGCAGGATTCTCATAATGAAGGCTATCAGGACCTTTAAAGATACAGAATTTTAGAGGAAAAAATTACAAGATGGTTTTTGGTGAGCAGTAGGTAGAGTGGGAACCAGACAAGCAAGTGTCATCACTGACAATGTGATGAGGGGGTGGATAATGTTCATACACTGCAGAAACTACATCCGTCCTGCTCAGTCCCATGGTGGATACTGGACAGAAGGGTGAGCATGTCAATCTTGAGACTTGCTTTGAAACATACCAGGTTCAATTAGAAATCCAATATCACTTGAGTGAATGTAGATCCCATGCACATGTCATCTAACAAGCTGTCACTTTAGGGCAGACATTCCCAGATTTGGGAACATAAAAGAACAGGGCATTGTTTTAAATTATATTACTGAAAGCGGGCTACTGACACAGAATTGTTTCTTATTCGGTAAGGCTCAACATCCTTATTTAACAATATCTGTATTGGACAAAAAGAACCCAAACCACCCGACTGCCATCGGTATAGTAGGCATTTCCTAATGGAAAGACTACTTTAAAACTCAAAAGCGTTAGGAAGAAATATGAACACATTAGCTATGTGGATTGCTACATGAAGAGCAATTCAAGTTCCCATGGTTTCTATCTTTCCTATTTCACCAGAGATTGCCAAAGGTTCATCATGAAACTGTCCATTGCTTTAGAACATTCTGGAAACTTTATAAGCTGCACACCTCTACTCTATGCTTGACTGATTCTTCATAACCTATTTATGCTAACGAGGAGTTTAAGGTGCAGAAGAGAGCAGATTGGAGCTTGAACAGCCTAGGGAGGCTGAGGCAGGACCTGTAGATTTGGTTTTGACCACTGCACCATAAATTCTACAACACCTTTGGGTCTATCCCACACTTTCTCCCTCTTCTACTTTTTCACTCAAGAAATCAGGTAGCAAAGGAGCTGGAGATAGGACATGTGCTTTTTTTTTTTTAAGAAGAAAAGAAAAGAAGAAATAGATCAAATTGTATACCTTGAGATCATCCAGGTTTGCTGGAAGGGGCCCTGGTTTGAGAGAGGAGACACCAGTTTGTCCAGAAAGACTGTTTTTGACAGGGGACAGAGGGGTATTGCTCAATGGTGTTGAGGAAGAATTCGGATTTCTGACCATCTGTTCATTTGGTTCCCTGAAAAACAAAGAGTCACTTACAATCCAATCAGACCTGTGTGCAGGAGCTTGGAACAAACTCAGAGTAATTGCCTACAGGAATCAGGTAGGTAACAAATCCAGAGAAGAGGATGGGGGAGGAACAATAACCTGAACTGGACAGCAATTGCAGACCCCCCCCCAGGTTCATTTTGAGGACACAGAAAGGGGTGATGGAGACTGTAGCATAGCAAAGCATGCACGTCCACCCATGACTTCGCTGAGGCACTGTTCTGGAGAGGCCTGAGCGTGCCATAGAAATCTTAATCATACCTAGCTTCGGATACATTTAAAACCGTGACCCAAGGGTGGCCAAAGACCGGTGAAACAACCCCCATGCTAACTGTATGGGTGAGGATGTTGTCTTCCTGGAATATGAATAGGACCTATCAATATGGGTGCACAGCCAGGGCTCAGGGGTCAATCTCCAAAGCTGTCACTTAGCTCTTTAGCAGTGAACTCGAACTGCCAACAAAGCCAACTCTGCACTCTTAGACATTCCACAGTTTAGTTTGGACATGCTAGGAGTTTCCCTCTTCTCTAAAGGACCTTGATTTTATTTGCTTCCACTCAGCCCCATGGTCCTGAAAATGTGTGCATGGTTTCTAAAGAGAGTCATGTTCCAAACATGCCAGACAAGGACACAATGTAACACAGGACACACTGGTCCCAAGCAGTGGACCCCGCAGGCCTCAGACAGAGAAGCTATCTTCTTCCACCTCTGCCCAGAAGCCTCCACCCCAGCTTGCTGTACTCACTTGAGGTGCGTTTGGTGTATTCCAGGGTAGTTGAATCGCTGCTGTTGCTGCTGCTGCTGTTGTTGCTGCTGCTGCTGCTGCTGGCTGAGAATCTGCAGCTGCAGAAATAGTTGCTGTTGCTGGAGCAGCCGGGCATAGGCGGAGTCCATGGGCGGAGGGGACTTCTCTGCCTTCTGGTCTGGAGGGATGTATTGGTGGTATTTAAGCTTCTTCACCTTCGGTTTGGGGTCCTTGGGCTTCTTGTGGCGGTTCTTACTATCACCCAAAGACTTGGACTACGAAGAGAAGGGAGACATGGCCCGGGTTTTAGGTGATGGTGGTGAGGAGGTTTTCTCAAATCCCGGAAATACTATGCATGGTGCATAGCTCCCAACAGAGGTCATGTAGCAGATGAACAGATCTGCCGTGGAATCCTCACCCTCACTG
This sequence comes from Peromyscus nudipes, assembly GCA_902168325.1. Taxonomy (NCBI): domain Eukaryota; kingdom Metazoa; phylum Chordata; class Mammalia; order Rodentia; family Cricetidae; genus Peromyscus; species Peromyscus nudipes. Next base: position 45,639 of record CABHPH010157875.1, read on the forward strand.
CACATGGGCACCTTATGTCATACAAGGGGCTCTTGGAGCTTTCCTGGAGTGGAGTCCAGAGGAAGCCTGAGCTTCAGTGGCTTATGTAAGACTTACAGACAGCTTAGCACTCTGATGAGGGGTCACTCGTGACAGTGCATGCAAGCACCTCGGTTAAACACATGATAAGCTAACTTGTTAAGGACATGGGCTTAGATGAAGTTAACATCGTCTCTACTGATCCCGAAGGTGGTTCACAAACCCAGACACACCGGCACACTTGTCTTCCCCTCACCTGTACCAAATACCCATGTGTGGCAGGAAGCCACGCCCTCTGAAATATTGATTCTTTACTATGAGGAGGGCTACCCACCCACTGCACCCTTTCCAGGAGTCACTCGCTGTGCATTATGATCTTCACACAGTGAAGGGACTTTGGGGATTAAGAGAAATGTGTGAATATGATGCAATTATGTAAGCTTGATATCTCTAAATTTCATCACATGTAAGATGAAGAAGATGTTATTTAATTTGCACCTTAGTGTTCAATATAAAGGCCATAAAAAGATCATCATAAGAGCCAGCTTAGTAGGTAAAGGCACTCGCTGCCAACCCTTGAGTTTCATTCTAAGAATCCAGAATGGTGGGAAGAACTGACTTCCACTAGTTGTCTTCTGACCTCCACATATATGCTGTGGTATGCTATGTGTGCATATATTGTGATACACACCCATGAACACACACACACACATACACACACACACACACACACACATACATACACAGTAGTCGTGGGGGGTTGCTGTTGTTAAGATCATAAAAGTAACAAGTGTCCTTTTGAAGGATAATTCTATACATAACCTTCTCTGGAAAGCAGAAGGCTTTCATATGTTGGGAAGCAATAAGTCTATTATCATTGAGTAGGAAAAAAAAATCCAAACCTGTTTTTATTACAGGCGGTTGAAAGGAAGAGAGAGAGCTAGCATGGGCGTCAAATTGGAAGGAAAGTGTAGTCCCACCATTGTACAGAAGAGGGAGCTCCTGGTACAGTCTCCAGCAGCAGTAGCCTCCAGAAGTCAACCACAAAAAGCACATTTGAGTGTGACCTCCAAGGAGCCTACAGTGTTCTTTATTCTGACTCAGACATCCTATCGCTGTGGGCACTTTTGTGGGTTTTTTTTCTTTTGTCTTCTTTTTTTTTTTTTTGAGTCTTCCTCTTGGAGACTAATTAATAATAATTGGGAGCATTTCTATGAGTTTGGTGGTTTTGTATTTCCCTACTTGATAATCTATTGGCATTCCAGTTAATTAATCATATTTCTGTACTGGGTGAGTTTCTGCAGGGTCTGGTGACCAGCTCCCTCCAGCTCAGCTATTGTTCAGGCCTCATCCCCTCAGACTTGCTTTGACAGGGGGTGGGTTGTCTTATTGCTGACTCAAGGGACCTGGAGATGCTTTTGTTCCCCTATATTACCTTAGCACGGGTACAGGAACATTCCAGAAGCTAGTGAGTGACAAACATTATTGACCTAACAGGACTGTATGGTTTCATTCTTTCTGTAAGCACAGGGGATGCTTGGTCTCTCTCTATTTGCATGTTTGTTTTCCTCTTCACAACGCACAGGACACAGAAGGCACCCACATGCATTTTCCTGAAGGTAGATCAGGGATGGATCCACTGTGGTGTTCAAGTCCCAGGCTAAGATTCATCAATTGGAAAAAGGCAGGGGATACCATCTGTGGCTAGAGACAGCAGGACTTCCTAATGTAGCACTGATTCAAACACACAACACACACACACACACACACACACACACACACCCCTTTACCAAATAACATGCACCCCAGCAGCCTACAACCCATGTGCTGGTGATCCTCCGAAAGGTAAGGCACAGCCCCATGGTGGCTACAGGACGCAGTTCTTCGTCCCAGTTCCTGGGTCTCCTCTCCAGCTGTGCCGACCTCCTTCCCCTTTCCTGTAGAGCTTGCTGTCACCCGCGACAACCTTTCTGTCTGACTTTCAAAGCTAGCTCCAACTTGGGAAGCTTTGTGTGCCCTCCTCATTAAGTATGTTGAGGGTACAGGACAGCGGTGAGTGAGGAAGTGAGGGACTGAGGGAGTGAGGAAGAATGAAATCCAACCCCCTTTCCCCTGCCTAGGCTACCAACTGCCTGGGCAGGAGAGCCTCTTTAACGATTGAGGTAAAACGCAAGAAACATTTTTGTACATTTGCAGTTTTGTGTGAGCATCATCTCTATCCAGTCCTGTAAAATTCCCATTGCTTCCAAATGAGTGCTTTACCACTAAGCAATCACTCCACACTCTCCGCTCTCCCCACCTCCCACAACTGCCAATCTCCATTCTGTTAAATGTGATTACTTTGGACATTTTATACACGAGACCCAGATGAGTGTATTTTGTGTCTGACTTCCTATGCTTGACAGAATGTTTTCAGGGTTAACCCATGTTGTGGCAGCTGTCAATATGGCATCCTCTTTTTTATGACTGAAAAAATATTCAGTGGCTTGGCTATCTCGTGACTTTATTCATCCATCAGTTGGTGGGCATTTGGGTTGGTTCAAGCTTGTAAATATGGCAAATGGTATTGCTTTGAAGGTTCGGGGGCTTATTTTTAGTTCTTTCAGGTGTATACTTAGGAGTGGAACTGCTGGATCACATGATAAATTTATGTTTAATTCACTGGGGAAATGGCAGACCTTCCCACAGCAGTTCAAGCATTTTACATTCAGGCCTAGAACGTGTTGGACTTCCAGCTGTCACACATCTTCATCGACATCTGTCATTCCCACCTTGTTTTGATGGAAGCTATCCTAATACACATGGAATGGCGTTTCATTGAGGTTTCAACTTTGCACCTCTTTAAAGACTAACAACATGGAGAACACTCCATGCGCTTCCTGAAAACGTCTTTATCTCTAGAAAAGTACCTGTCCAAGCCTTCTCAGCACATCTTTCATACTTCCACAAGACATTATTATGGTTGATGATGGCCTGAAAACCCAGCTAGACTAGAGGATGGAGTGATGTTCTTGCTGGTTTGTGACACAGCCTCTTAGAGATTCCCAGGTACCTTCCTCTTAGGATTTTTCTGATTTTCTGACCTGTGAAGTCTCTCTCTAGCCCCATGAGAATCACATCAAGTCACTTGGGCTGAGAGGTTCTACCCTTGCTCAACTGCTTTCTTCTAAGAAGCTTTCTAGATGTGTCTCAAACTTGTTCCAAAACCTGTGGCCACTCAATATGATTCCTTATGTTGTGGTGACTCCCAACCATAAAATTATTTTTGCTGCTACTTCATAACTGTAATTTTGCCACTGTTATGAATCATAATGTAAATATCTGATATGCAGATGGTCATAGGCAACCCCTGTGAAAGGGTCATTTGACTCCCAGAGGGGTCATGACCCACAGGCTGAGAACCTCTGGTCTAGATGAACCTAGAGGTGACGCATCTTCAACAATTGGCATTTAGGTGTTGACCATTTAGAAGGTCTGGGCAGTCATGGAGAAGCAAGCAGCCCTGTGGAGCAGTGGAGTTTGCATGGGGGTGGATTTTTTTTCAGTCTGTTCTTCCTCTGAGCTCCTAGCCCACCTTCTTGGTATGGGGATGTTGGCAGCTTTACTGATTTGAATTATGAAAAATTTAAGTACTTGACTAGCCATACTACTGTGATTCCTCTTTAAGGAATTCTTGTTCAGCTTTCCTGATAATGGGAACCTCTTTCTCCTCCATCTAATGTGGTGCTCTTAGATGATAAAACTATTACTTTGTCATTGACTATTACTTTAATTTACAACCTAAAAAAAAAAAATCCCCGAAGAGTTATGTCCGCAGGTACTGAAGGTAGTATTAGAGCTGAAAAAGTATGTCCCCAACCAACTCCAATAGAAGTTAGCTAGTACAGAGTATTACAAGAAAGCCAAAGGGCTACCCAGTGGCTTATTAGGATACAGTGCTCCGGGAACAGCTGGAGGTAATACTGGGGAAATTAAGTATGAAATCCGCTGCTGTCTCCTGGGAGTGTGACCCCTCCTCCCATGCTC
>CABHPH010157876.1:5409-19222 GCA_902168325.1 Peromyscus nudipes
CTGTCAAGGTGATTCGCCAGTTGAATCTTGTGGCCAAACTTGAAGTCCTGAGTGCAATTGTAGAAGAGAACTAGTTCCTGGAAGCTGCTCTTTGACCTCCTGTGGGATGTGCAGGTACACACACACACACACACACACACACACTAGTCAGTTATACACAGTTAGATGTGATTGGTACTACAGAGAATTAGAGATAGATAGCTTCACACAAATAGGGAGGATTTCAGCTAAACTAAAAGAACGCTTTTGACTCTCTGCCATGGAGCAGTGTGTTGTTTTCTAGCTCCTTCCTACTTCACTGAGTCAGCCCTGGCAAAGGCATAAGACAGACTCTAAGCCCTGAGATTTAGGTCAAGAAAGGGCAAACCAAGTAACCCATTACTAGTATCTCCTCGCTGGAAGACACGTGATTTGAGTTGAAATCCAGGTCTAGCTAAACCCATGTTCCATCTTTTTTTTTCCTTTTGCATGGTTAATTAAAAAAAAAAAAAAAAAAAAACAAAAAAAAAAAAACAAAAAAAACAGCTCTTTAAGTTAAGGAAATGGGGATTTCAAATTTTTCACCTACCCAGGAGACGACAGGGTGAACCCTAGGTCAGAGGAGAGTTACTGAAGGCTCCGGGCCCTTCAACTCTCCGCATCAGCACCCTGCAGCGAGCTAAATGCCACCCCCTCCTAGAAGAACAGCAATTGAACATTGCCTTGTTGTCTGAAGAACTTAATGACCCTCCTTTTCCAACCCTCGGGATGCACACGTGGTGATAGACTGTGGCTTTCGATGACGGTTTCCAGCGTGGATAACAGTGCAGAAGGTTCACGGAGAGGCAGGCAAGTTCACAGAGCTGAGAACAGGCTTTCCCCTCACTTATCTGTGAGGCCATCGGATGTCCCCGAACCTCTCCAGCTGGACACACTCTTAGGCCTGGATAGGCCACTGGTCCGTGCCCACAGCAGCCTCGCGAAAGTACTCCATGGAGCAAGCTGTGAGGGTTAGAGGAGGCTGGAGGATTCACAGGCTGGGTTCACGTTGCTCATTTTTCCTGTTCATCTAGTGCTGGGTGAAGAAAGAGGAGCCACTGGCTCTTGTTCCTCCAGGAAGACGTGAGAATGAAGGAATACCGGGATTTCATTCGGGGAGGCTCGAGAACATCCCCCTGTGCTCAGGTGACTAATTATGGGTTACTCTAATAACATAGGAACACACACAACACACACCACACACACACACACACACACATACACACACACACAGACACACAAACACACACACACATACAGTCAGTATCACATGAGTACCAAATGCTCTTCTAGGAGATCAGGATACAGTTCTGAGCAAAGAAATATTCTACCCCATCCAGCTTATATCTTTGTAGGACAAAGAGAGTACCAAACACAAGTACAGAAGCTCTTAGGATGGTTAGGGGCAGGAAACACCATGTTCTATTGTGTTTTCACACTAGGCCTTTTGATACAAAAGCAGAAATAAAAATTAGGCTGAAAAAAAAAATGATCCTTGGAAAATGATCTTGAAGGAGCAAAGAATACAGAGGCCCAGTGCACAACTGGCAGATCTATGTGACTGGTTTTCACTGCTCTGTAGTAATTCTGGTAGGGATATGTCACCCTCATTCATTCATCTATGGATGTACCCTTATGTGGTTTCCAGTTATTCCTCATAACCAGCTTTGTGAAATTTTCTCTTGTGCCAATATAAGGAAGTGGGGTGGTCCATGCAATGGGGGGAACATGCCCATTCTTGTTAACTGTTCTCCAGTCACTCTCCAGAATGATAGTCCTAACTCACCTATAACGAGCCGTAATGCTTCTCAGAGTACGTAAAACGCTCTTTTCCTCCTGCTTCCCACATTTGGTGTCATCAGATGTTTTTGACTAACCTGATGGGTTGAAAATGAATTGTCGCTATTTGAATCTGTATTTCCCAATTCCAAAGAGAGAAGCGCTGTGTGTTTTGTTGTTCTTTGGGGGCTCTTCCGCAATCAGCCTTCGAGAACTTGCTCGTTTTTTATACTGGCCAAGTTGTCTTTGAGTACTGTGGAATTTTAATGTATACTTGATATGATCTTTAAGTATCAAAATATATTATCTTGGAATGTAGGGTTTTGAAAAGGCCTTAGGGTAAATGGAAACAAAGGGGGTTAACAAGAGAGTTTTAACATGGTTTATTCAAACAAAGTAATATCTGACTTGCACTTTGACGTGTCAAAAATATTTCTTATATGGCATTAACATATTCTCTTCACTTTATGTGAAAGAATTTTAGTATTTTTCTTCCAAATTTTAGTATCTGAACATATTTTATTGGGGTGCATGTGTGAGTGTTCATTTATGTAGGGTGCACATGTGTGTAGAGGCCAGAGGACAGCTTCAGGTGTCAACCTGAGGAATGCCATCCATCCGTGTGGAGACAGGGACTGTCACTGGCCTAGAGTGCACCAATCAGCTTAGACTGTCTGGCCAGCAAGTCCCTCAGCTTGCAAGTGCTTATCATTTCACACAGTAATCTCAGGTAGGTTTTGGGGATCATACTCGGATGACCATGTTTGTGATGCAGACACTTTACAGACTGACCTATCACCCCAGCCCTTATATTTTTGTATATGTATCTTTATACCTATATCTTCTTTTAAATGGAAAGTGAATTTTTCTCCCACTGACATATAACTACGTTTTTCCCAGGCTCAGCATCTACCTGGGTGTGTCCACTTCTGAGGTCCTTATCCCACCAGCCATCTACCACGAAGTCTGCTTTGCATAGGGTTGCTCTATGATATCTCCATCTCTAGCTGGGCACGTGCCTCTCCTTACTCTTCCTTTACAAAATCACCTCAGCTGTTCTGGACCCTGACTCTTCCAGACAAATTAGCTGGTTCTGAAGAGGGTCAAAACACCAACTGTGTTAAAGTTTTAATTAAGATTTTAGATTATTTGAGGGATAATTGATCTCTTTAGGAAATGCAGCCTTCTCATTTGTGAAATAAATCCGTCTCTGCAAGTCTTTACTGTGTCCTTTCAAACAGTGACACACTAGTCTCCAACAGGTCACCTGCTCCTTAGGTTTATTATCACATACCTCTGTACTGCCTCAGAGTCCTTTAAAGATTATATTTCCTCCTGGGTCACTTCTTGTGTTCAGGGACATAATCATATGAAATACAGATATATAGAGACTTGTATTTTTAAAACTTTCATAAATCATTTGACATTTTTAACTAAAATTTTGTTGTCTGTAATTAACCAAAACTTTGTTTGTAATTGTGGTATTATTCTTATAAGAGTAGCTCACATTTCTTTCTCTTGTTCATCACACTGTGTAGATCCCAGGCATAAGATGAAGGGTGTGGCCAGGCTTCTCAAGTTTAGAGACCATTTTTGGCCTTTCAATATTAAATATAATTTTCAAGGTATTTACAAATAGTTTATCAAATGAAGGAAGTTCCTTTTGTTTCCAAATAGACTCTAAAATAGAGTTTGCACATGACATACTGGCTAACGCTTCTTCTAAACACTAGAATGTGGGGTGTAGGGATGGAGGAATGTAGCATTGTCAATAAAAACAGCTTCACTTGATTCAAAAGGCTCTCTCTTGAGTAGTGTTGCCAGCATGTTTTTTTAGCCTTACCTTCCCAGACTGATAGGATTTCATCTCCTTCTCCACAAAAAAAAATTATGCTTCACAGAAGCTTACAATACAAAAAATTATATGTAAAAAATTCTAAAGATTTTATAAAAATAAGCAAACTAACAGACTTAAACTAAATTCAGGTTTTTGAATCTCATTTTGAACAGAATTTCAGAAATCATGTGCTGGTTAAAATGACCTGTCAGGGTGACATCCACATTTCTAGAAAATTTACTTCAAATGACTATATTTTTCAGTAAGTTTGTTGATAGGTACAAAAATATTTTCTAGGTTTTATTTTGTTTGGGTTTTACTCTAATCACACTGATTTCTCTAAGTCTAAAGAATGTAATTTTCAAAAATTAAATGTAACTGCTAAAGAAAAAAATGTTATGTAATAACAGTTAAAGGCTTTTCATAAATGTAATATAAAGTTATCTGAAGGAGATATGAAGACAGAGAGGATAGTTAGAAAGACTAGAAAGATCCCTGGATGATTCACATTCTCAGCAGTCACTCAGGGAAATGAGGCGCCACCTCATTTTGTTAGAGGTGATGCTCTTCTCTCTGACCTATCCATCTCGCCTTTCATAATCTCTCCCATCTCTCATCTCTGCTTCTTTCTCCTAGCCTTCCTACAGAAACAGAGAAGCAGAATCCCTGTATTTCACACAGGTGGTTCCCAGGCCCATCATGGATCACTAAGGCACTCAAAAGACTCACGGGGCTTGAACAACACTAATTGTGTTTCTCCCAATGAAAGAAGAGGAAATCAGCAAAAGAGTGACTCGCATGGGAACAGGGTGTCCATGAGAGACTAGGCAAGAGGCCCAGCTAACTGTTCCTAATGAAATAGCACGGGTCTAGTGAGCTCCGAGTCCCTAATTACTAGTATCTGCTTGTAGGTCCGCAGGAGGGTTTGGGAGCTCATGAGCCCTTCTTCCCCCACAATAGGATTGGATCAGCCCAGACTTGTACAGGTCTTCTATCAGAAGCCATGAAATCCAAACTGTAACAGCAGTGCTCCGATGACAACATTGGAGCTCACTCCACTCTTTCCTCCCACTCTGACATTCCTTCTGTCTCCTCTTTCCCCGTTTCCTGAGTCTTATTCCCGTATGGCTAGCCACTCAATAGTCCATTATTCCCTTTGATCAGTTGGAAGTCACTGCAGTTACCACTGGCTATGCACAAAAGAGCTTCTCTGACCACAGCTGGCTGTAGCATTCAGCTGTGGGCATAAACATAGGCAATTTGAGGAGCACATTATGTCCATTTAGTAAACAACACCAGGAGCCTCCCCCGTGCAGGCCTACGACCTCCCCAACTACAGACTTTTGAGCAGGTTTACAGTGTCAGATGTGAATTCTCTTCTATAGAGTGAGGCTTAAATCTGATTTTGCAACACATTTCTTCATCCGGTCATCAGGTAATGGATACTTTAGTCGTTTCCTCTTTTTGCGTATTGTCAACGGTGCTGTAATATACATGGGAAAGAATTTTATTTTTTAATGTCTTGACACTTTATCTGTAACCCAGGCTACTTTTTTTTATTTTAAAGCTGCTCAACAGACACATTTATTTGTAAAATTAATTTGTTATTATTACTGATATAGAATGTGCTATGTAGCTTAGACAGACCTCAGATGTGCAGCCTTCTTGCTTCTGACTTCCAAGGGCTGGGGTTATAAGCATGTACCATCATGACTAACTCAGAGGAATATTTTAGACTCAACATCATAAACAGGATGGACACAGAAGAAAGATTCACCATAAAAACAGCAATGAAAAGAATGTAGTATATCTCCAACTACATCAATAGTAAAGAAAATACTGTTCCATGAGCCTGGAGAGCTGGCCTGATGGATAAAGTGTTTGCTATGCATGTGCACAGACTCAGGTTAGGATCCCAAACATGCTATGTGGGCAAGGAAGCCTTTTAATCCAACATGCATGAAACAGAGACAAGGGATCCTGGAAGCCACCTGGCCAGATTGGCACTCTGATTTCAAAAGTGATGTCTTCCATACCCATGAACATGTATGTGTTCTTACATCTGCACACCCATGTACCCACTCATATCCCAAGCACTCGCACATGCATAAACACCACACACACACTCAATTTTTTTATATATTAAAGATTCTTCCATGAGAGGAAGGAATTTATTTCATGATCTTGGGAATAATTAAAATTATAAGTATGTACCCAAAACAGAGTTCCAAAAATACTTGTATCATTGACATAATTTAAGGAAAAGGTAGACAAGTCAAATAATAATAGAGATTTCTATGTCCTACTTTTAATAACAGACTAATTAGACAGAAAATTAATATGGAGATAGAGACTTGAGCACTATTATATGCCATTCTAGACTTAGACATTGATAGGACATTCCATTCAGCTAAGGTGTGGCACATCTTCTCAAGTTCACAGCAAAGTTCTCTAGGTAGGTCATATGTTAATGGATGAAATAAGCCAGGCTGTTTTGAAACTTTTTATTTTATATTTGGTGATTTTTACTTGAGAAGTGATGATTGGTAGGGAAAACTGATATTTCAGTTTTATTATCATAAAAGTACTATGAGTTTTAAGAGAGCAGGAAGTTATTAGAAACTGAAAATTTTTTGTAAAAGAGGAAAATGCCTGATAATTAAAATGCTATTTTCTAATAGTCATTTAAACTACTACACTGTGATTGCCTTTGTATGTCTAATGCTTTTGTAAAGAATAAATATTAATATGAAAAAAACTGGATGCTGGAAATTTGGATTAAACTTAAAGGAAATGTTTTTTTTTTTTTTTTTGGTTTTTCGAGACAGGGTTTCTCTGTGTAGCTTTGCGCCTTTCCTGGAGCTCACTTGGTAGCCCAGGCTGGCCTCGAACTCGCAGAGATCCGCCTGGCTCTGCCTCCCGAGTGCTGGGATTAAAGGCGTGCGCCACCACCGCCCGGCCAAGAAGAAAGGCTTCCCTGACCGGGAACGAAACTCTTTGTTAAGGCTCATTGAAGTTTTTTGTTTTGTGATATGTTTGTTGTTGTTGATATTGTTTGTTTGTTTGTTTGTATTTATGATTTGGAAATATTGTCCTGAATTTAATAGGGCATCATGGGACACAAATCTGAGGCACCTATGATTTTAGCAGAGATTTATTGGGAAACTACTTGCTACATAAATAGTACATAAAGAAAACTCCCATTACAGTAATGGTCTTGACACTACAGACAAAAGGTAATACTAGTTAGAGGTACATCAGTAAGCCTCACACAAATCTAACTGCTGAACGGAAAAGACACATGTCAAAACATGTGACTGTGGAGAGATTTGAATTCAAGTCTGCCTTAGTTAGCTTTAACTGTTAACACAATCTAGAGTTGCCTGAGAAGGGACTCTCAGTTGAGGGATTGAACAGATCAGATTGGCCTATGGACATGTCTATGGAGTATTGTCCTGACTGCTGATTCCAGTCCACTGCGGGCGGAACCATTCCTGAGGCAGGTAAAATAGTTTGCATAAATAAGAAAGCTAGGTAAGGAGGAGCCTGTGATTTAACTATATGAAACTATGAGCCAATCAACAAACAGCATTCCTCCACGGTTTCTGTTTCAAGTTCCTGTCTGAAATCCTGCATCGACTTCTCTCAGCGAAGGGTTGTGACTTAAAAGCTGAAATAAGCCCTTTCTGCCCATAAGTTGCTTTTGGTCAGAGCGTTGTATCATAGGAACAGGGAGGGACTAGAACAAAGTGCCATGCCAGAATTTTATTATTTCTCGGTAACACATCAGGTTCTCTCAGGAAGCCACGGCCAGCCTCCCAAACCATGACTCATCTGAGACACCCCCTTGGTTCTGGTTCAGCACTACTCGCCCTCATGAATGCCTTCACAAGTCAGATGACCTTTTCCCATGTTTTCTGGTCTCCCATGATTCTCTGTGGTTTCCTGCCTTCAGGCCTCTAAGCTTCTGGAGAGTGGTGCCGTGGAGAAGATGCACAAGAGGAAAGAACCCTCTGGAAGAGGGAGCATTTGCCTATCTGTGATGGTTCATCTTGGTTGTCAACTTGGCAGAACTGAAAGGCATCCTGAGAAGGAGCAAAGCACTCTCCTGGTGTGTTTCTGGGCAGGTGCTTCAAGAGATGATTGGCATGTAGTCAGCAAACTCACTCTGAATGCAACTGGCATCTTTCCACAGGCTGCCTGATGACAAGGGAAGCCTACACACAGTTCACAGCTCTTCTTCTTAGGCACGCCTTTTACTGCTGTCCTCACTAGGGACATGGGGCTCCAGGTTCTTACATTTACATGAGTGACTCTCTGCGGAACATCAAGGCCTAAGATGCATCACTGGTCCTTCTTGTTTTGAGATTTCCACCTCCTTAGTCTGGCCAGCTACTGGCTTTCCTGGCTCTCCAGTCTCTAAACCTGACCTTTGTGGGACAATATAGACTCTTATTTTGTAAGCCAACACAAGACAACCCTTTTTAAAATTATATATGCATTCTATTGGTTCTGTCCCTCTGAGGAATCCTTACTGGTTTAACATCTACTCATTCCATAAGGGTATTTTCAGATCTTACCTTCTTACACCATCCTTATCCTCCCAGAGGATATGCTCTTGGCTTCTTGACAAAGTTCTCCCGGGTTTTAGATAGCAAAAACGTAGGGTCTCTCCATCCCCTGGGCCCAAGGGCCTTGAATGCTGAACCTCACGTACCACAGACTATACAGTGTGGCCACAGCCAGAAATAAATATGATATGCAGCCTCTGTCTGACTTAGAACTTATTAATAATAAAGACATTTCTGGCAACATTTTGAAAAAAAAAAGTATCCAGTTATTTCTCCATGAAGTTTTCTGTTTGTTTTTCTTGGTCCCTTAAATTCAATTGTTCTTATTTATCTTGAAATAAGACTAAATATTTTAAAATTTAGAATGACAGAGCTGATATGGCCCAAATTCTTTGGCCTATCCAAGTTCCAGTTTTTACAAAGACAGATTTTTGCAAATTTATTTTGGAAAGGCCTGCTGCCTTAGGAAATAATTCTCAAGCAAAGTGAGCTTGTAAAGCCTGTATTATTTTTAGGTATCTAATTCTTTTTCCAGGCCCCTGACAGTTGTATGTATTTTAAAACCCAGAAAAATAAACAGGCCCAAAATACATCAAAAATCAAATCCAAAGATTTCAGTCCTAAAACTGTCCATCTTCTCACTCATGTTTGAAAGTTTTAATTTCAAAAGAAAAATAACTTTATCACCAGTGATCATTGAGTTCATAAGCAATTTCGCCTATAAAGTACTCAAATACTTTTTCTGCTTAGCTTTAAGAACAAGCAGGTAAATTCATCATCATCATCATCATTATATTAATAATAACGAGAATAATATTCCTCAAACATTGATAATGCATCGAACATCTTAGACATAGCCTCTCATTTAATCCTCGCAGGATCATCTTAATAAGCTAATTAAAACATTCAGAGACGTGGACCATGGCATTAAAATGACCTGGTGCTGACCATAGTAGGATAGCCTGGTGTGTACCTTGGAGCTAAGTCTCTGGGATTTGCTGATCACATCGTGAGAGTTCTGGCAGAAGGAGGCTTACAGATGCAGCCCGAGGACACAGCCTCAGAATCCCCTTCCACCTGACCTTGCACCTTCGTAGGCTAAAGTTCAACTGACTGAGAGATGATGAGAAGGAGCTGCTGTGGTCTCCATGGGTCTTTGGCTACTGGATATACAAGAGAGAGAGGATGGCTGACCTCACAATCTCTCTCCCAGCTGTTAGCATTAAGGTTTCTCTTTCCCAGACATAGACATGAAACACTGTGTCTTGAGGACAAAACTGATTTTTTTTTGGGGGGGGGGTGGTTTTCGAGACAGGGTTTCTCTGTGTAGCTTTGCGCCTTTCCTGGAACTCACTTGGTAGCCCAGGATGGCCTCGAACTCACAGAGATCCACCTGGCTCTGCCTCCCGAGTGCTGGGATTAAAGGCGTGCGCCACCACTGCCCGGCTTGACAAAACTGATTTACTCTTAACAAAGATGACATGGCTGAGCTATAGAATATGGAATACTCTCTTAATTTGCTCTCACAAAATCACAGAGTCTGGAGTTTCGAACCAGAGCTGTGAAACCCATAATGTATGTCCCAGGTAGTTAAAGTTTACTATTCCCTAGAGAAGGCATTTCACTCCAGATTTAAATTTAATTTATATTTGCCATGGTCTCTATATATTCAGTGATATTCTATGGGTAGGGATTCATGCATGTTAATGTGTTTGAAGGTATGAGGAGTACATCAACATGTACTCATGGTCATCTAAAGGCTGGAGACCATCCTCAATGGTCCAACTTTCTTTCATCAATGTTATTTGAAAAGGGGTTCCTCACTGGCCTGGAGTTCACCAAGAAAGTTAGGCTAGTTAGCCAGCAAGCTCAGGGGATTTGCCCATGCTTTAAAAGGGTACACCCATGCTTGGCTGCTTGTTGTTGTTTTAACATGGGCCCTGGGGAACTGAACTCAGGTCCTCATGCACACAAAGCCAACACTTTACTGACTGAGTCATCACTCCGGGTCTTACATTTACTGTCTATCATCAGTTTTCCTCGCATACCCACCACACTCAACAGTAGTGTATGCCTGTCCCAGACAAAGAAAAGTGCCACCACTTAAGTGTGCCGTAACTTAAGTATCCATGTCATGAACTCTCCCAGGCTCATGTGCGTCTCTGGCTTGTGGCAGGAGACATGTTCGGGAGCAATCTTTTCTCTCCGCTCAGTCTTGTAAACAAGTGAGGGAATTATCAGCTTCACCACTAAACACCAGTTTGCAGTTTAGGCTCCCAGACACCACCTGCTCCCTAAATACACGTTTGTTGAAAGGAGGGAAGCCACCAGTGAATATCAAAATCTGTTGTTTCCAAAACATCTTTGGAATGTAGTATGGTTTTAGTTCAGTAGTAATCAAGTAGAGTCCTAGACTCAATACCCTGTTTTAAGAAATATTCAAGCCATGATAACAGGTATCCAAGACCCACAGCAGAGTCTCATGCCCTGATATGTTTGCTTTGATGTATCTATGTAAAGAGCCATTTAGTCATCAGGAAATCGGCTCCGTTAAATGGGAGTGTCTGGCTGTCCATAAGCTGTCTCCCTGCCTGTCCAGGTTGGCAAAGCCTTATAGCCTACTCAATTCAAGATAAAACGAACTTTTTTTTTTTTTGCTAAGAAGATCCTACATTCATACCAGGAAAAAAATCTATACACTTAGCCAGATATGGTGGTACCCTCCAGTAGTGCAGCGTTTGGGAGGTGGAGGTGAGAGGTTTAGGAGTCCAAAGCTAACAGTAACAGTTGGGAATAAAATGGGACCTAGGCTAAAGAAAGAAAGAAGGAAGAAAGGAAGGAGAGAGGGAGGGAGGAAGGAAGGGAGGGAAGGAAAGACAGGAAGGAAGGGCAGAAGGGAGGAAGGAAGGAAGGAAGGAAGGAAGGAAGGAAGGAAGGAAGGAAGGAAGGAAGGAAGGAAGGAAGGAAGGAAGGAAGGAAGACCAAAATAGTTCATCTACTATAGCCAAGGCTACAAGATCTACATCCACTCCCACATTCTCCAGAGCAAAGATCAAAAGACCCCAGAAGCATTGAGCGTGAACAGCTTCTTCTTTACTTGACCAGAAATAAAAATTCTGACAGCAGCTCCCCCCACTAACTATGACTCTAGGACCCTAGAATTCTTTTTCAAACTCTGTCCTTCATTTCAAAAGCCAGCAAAACCATGTCCTCATGGCCCTTCAGAACACCCCCACCTTGAGCAAAGTAGGTATTAAGGTTAATTTTAACACTCTAAAAAGCTCAAGAAGTCCTGCGTTCTTCCTCAATAAAGCCACACGGTGAACCTAATAAACACAGTGGACAATCTATAACAAAGGGATCATAGAGTCACAGGGGCCCAAACCTTAGGTGCCTTTGATTTCAAAAGTAAATCAGAATCACGCTCCAGCATAAGCAGTGCTCTGAAGAGTCCCAGCAGAGCAGGTGGTTCCATGCGTGTGTCTGACACGGCTACATTGGCAGGTGCTCTTGTGTAGGTGCCAAGGTATGAGTGTCAACAACAATTCAGCCTGTAAGTCTGTGTGGCTGGAGCCACTCCCCTCAAAGGAATGTGTGTGCCTGGCTGAAGCAGAAGGCTCCAGGCTCCCCAGCAACAGAAATAAAAAGGAAAAGAGAGATTGAGAAAGAGGAGAGACACGGAGCGGGGAGTGGAGGTGTAACATTGATTCTGGCACATGTTCGCTTGACTTCAGCTTCATGACACCCATTGTCTTCCTATCTAACGTAAGGAAATCTACCATGGGACTGGAGCTTCCCTGCCTGGCAAAGGCGACGAATAGGTAAATAACCATGAGGTGTAGATGTAAAATGGAGTATTACTCAGCCATAAACGAGAACAAAATTATAGCATTTCAGGAAAATGGATAGAACTGAAGATCATCGCGTTCAACAAAATAAGACAGATTCAGAAAGACAAACACTCTATTTCTTCTTAGGTGAAATCTAAAGATACTTTTAAAGACATGAAAGTAAAAGACTACTCAAGAGACATTAGCAAGATGGCGAAGATAGACAAGAGAGGGTGGGGGTGAATATGATGGATACACATTGTACTGCATACATGAAAATGTCCTAATAAACCCATCGTTCTATACAATTGATATACAGTGATATAGAAAGAAGAAAGCAGTTGCTCTTTTCCCAAACAGGATATAATCAAACTCTATGCTTCCCTAGTCAAACAGGTCTCTATAGAGACTTGTGGTCTCCAGAAGGGAGCTCAATGGAGGGATGGGACCCATGATCTAGATGTCTTTGTGCTACTCTTTTATCTACCTTACCAACAAATGTGGCCACTTACAACCAGCCAGTGTTCTTGGCACAAAAGAAATCCCAGTACTGATGGCCAGCACCAATGGCTCAGCAGTGAGCCCTGTCCGGTTGTCACGGTATTCCCACATGACAGGCATGCCATCATCCTGCCAGGAAAACAGTGAGGGCATCACACCCGCACTTCAGGGGTGGCTGGCATGGCATCCCGGAATCCCAGCTGAGAAGTATAGATCATACATAGTTTTCAGCCTGAAAAATACATGCCTACTTCAACAATTCTCTGCTTTTAATTTTTCTAAGATTTGTTCATGGGTAGGAAGTCTCACACACACAAACACACACACACACACACACACACAGAGAGAGAGAGAGAGAGAGAGAGAGAGAGAGAGAGAGAGAGAGAGAGAGAAACACACATACTGCATGGAATTGAGAAAAATAATGGATACATAAAACTTGAATGTTTTGACTTAATTCTTCCAGATATTTTTCTTATTTAATTAAAATCCCACATTTTACGATTTATTTTTTATTTTTTAGTATGTGTATGTGTGCATGTCTTGGGTTGGGGTGGGCTTGTGTGTACATGAGGTCAGGAGAAGAAGGGATTAGGTCCTCTGGAGCAAGAGTTACTGGCTGTGGTGAGCTGCGGGGTGTGAGCACTGGGAATCAAACTCAAGTCCTCAGCAAGAGCAAGACATGTTCTTGACTGCTGAGCCATCTCTTCAGAAACCTAAAACTCTCAAAAAAAAAATCTAAAGTGGCAGTTCCACGGAGTCTGTCTGATAGTCAAAAGGGATTTGTTCTGGGTTAACTCACAATATATATAAGGGAGTGGGTCGCAGGATCCAGGAGGAGTGGATGTGGGCCAATGCGGTTCTCTGGAGAACTCTGCCTTAGTCCACAGTACCAACATCCAGCATCCAAGACCACAAGGTAGCCAAGAAATCAAGCACGTATGCATTCCAGGTCTTAAGTGGTCCCCCCTCCACCATGGCCTGGGCCAGGGCAGGTACCTAGCAGTTACCTGCTGCCTACTAAAGGCAGTGCTTAGGGTAAAGCACAGTCCACCACTTTTAAAAAAAGGCAGAGCATCAGTGTAAGACAAACGGCTGGAAAGGCTTGCTGAGTTAGCCATGCATGCTGCATGGAAGGGAGGTGTCCATCTACCATCTCGGTCACCTGATTCAGAGGCTCAGGAGAATGCCCACAAAATGCTCCAGAAGACCCCAAGCTCTGCCAAAGTGAGAATATCCCCCAAAGATCATTCCTATTCTTTTTTTTTTTTTTTTTT
>CABHPH010157877.1:6885-40399 GCA_902168325.1 Peromyscus nudipes
GAGAGAGAGAGAGAGAGAGAGAGAGAGAGAGAGAGAGAGAGAGAATGAGTTCAGATAGAATTTGTTTACCATTGCCACATTTCTGAAAAATGTCAATCTGAGAATGAGATGAGTTTTATGATGTTGCTGTCATCACTGCATTTATTTAAAATAGAGTTTTAAGTGGGAAATGAGTGAACTGACTGATTAGTTTCTAGAGAAAATTTTTATAATGAACGATTCAAATAACTGCAAAAAAAGTCTACTGTGTTCACCTTGGTGCATGCTTAGAGGTCAAAAGATAATTTTGGAAAGTTTTGTTTTGGCTTACTAATTGAGCCTGTGTTTTAAAGTGGGTGGGTTTTTTTTTAAATAAACAATGCATTCTAGAACCTTCTATGGAGGATTCAAACTTCTTTCCATCCACTATCTTTCTCTAAGTTACAAGGTCTTGCAAAGTAAAGTACCTAATGCCATGTTGTACATCCCTGAGCATCTGGCATGCATGTCACAAGCAGGTTTGCAATGCATACGAACAGCAAATCAATTAAAGAACAAATTAATGATTTTGATGTAGGAATAAGTGTCTTTAATAGTTTCAGGGGAACTGAAGTTTTGAATAAGGAACCATTGCTCCATCACTCCCTCTTCCCTGGGATATCTTTAGGAGTGAATTTATTACCTCCTTGGAAATGAAAATTAATGTAAAATTTACTAATTTTATTCCCTCTCTCTCTCTCTCTCTCTCTCTCTCTCTCTCTCTCTCTTCTTGTAGATGCCAGAGGACAAGCTCATGTATTTTTTTGCACCTCCAGTGTCATCTACTTTACTTTTTTGAGACAGGATCTTTCAGTGGGTACTAGGGGTCAGTTTGGCACTGGGGTTTTGTTTGCTCTTGTTTATTTTGCTAAGAATTCTGGAGCTGGAACTCAGGTCCTCATGCCTGTATAGCAAGCATTTCACAAACTCAAGCATTGGCCTAGTGCTAACCTGTGCCTTTTAAGCTGGGTCTAATAGTCCTCTCTAAGGCAATATTGGAAGTAAAACTGAAACTGTGATTGCCACAAACAAGCCAAGCTTACAATATTAGCTACTAAATCATCATAATAAAAATGTCACTATCTTGTTTGGAGCCAACACTTTTCCCTTGGACATTTTCTCCCACAAAAAATCTAGATAAATTCAGAGAAGCAGAATGCATTTAGATGTTCACTTTTTGTGAAGAGTTGGACTTAGTTTGTTAAAGTACATTAATGAACTCTTGGCCTACTCATGAAAACTGACATTAGAACAGTCACCTTGAGGATAAGATGATCTTGAGGTGAGCAAGCACAGCTCTGGGGTTGAATAACCTCCAATAATGATCCTTCACTGAAACATTTTGATGTTGGTAATTGGGAACAGAGATAGGCAAAATAGTGAGACAGCCTCAGTCCAAAAAGAAAATCAGTCCTCACTAAAATAAAAGACATGATGTACAGACGGTATATTTCTCCATCAACAGAAGAAAATGATTTTTCCTTATAAAACCAAAGCTTCTAATCTCAACAACTTTAATTTTAGAAATTAAAGTGGTTCTTAAAAACTAGCCTTTCTATTAGCACAAATAATTCTACTTTCCATAGCCACCAAGAGCACAAAAAGCGGTCAATAAACCGACAGATTTGTCTGCTGCTACTATCTTATCTCTGCTCTGATTTTCCCATAAACAGCGGTAATAATGGCTCTTACTTTCTCTTGCTACTTGGAACAAAGTGATTCTCCTTTGACTTGTGTTTCATAGGTTCGTGTTGTCTATCAGGTCAGGGGCTGGGTTGTAGTTGTCTTTGTGTTTCTTACTTCTTCTGAGAGTCTTGAAACAGGTAGTATCCAATGAATGTGTGTTGAATAAAGGAATGACCAAAAGGTCAGCATGAACAAGACAAGGCTAGAGGAACGGTTAAAGAATGTTTGTGTGTTAGTGTCCCGTTGTCATCCTGTCCTGGCTACTGAATCCGTACAGCTGGGCTTCAAAAAGGGCAGGTAAAGCATTAAAGACATAAAGTAAAGATGAATAGTGCATTTATAAATTAAGAGACAAAAAGTGTTGTAGAATGGAATTTATTACAAGACTCAAGGATTGTATGGGAAAAAGAAGAGTGGTAGATGGAATGCCAATACCACCTTCAGAAAGTCTGGTTAAGGAAGGGAGGAGACAAATAACAATCACTGGAGGGAAGACCACATGGGAATATACAATGGAACTGCTCTTATCTTTAAGAAAGGTGTTTATAAGTTTAAACAGAAAGAGAGATTTTAAGCAAAATCCTTAGGAATGTCATGACCATAAGTCCCCTGGAATTGAGACATGTGCAAAATGACTTTTTGGTCTATGTCAAATCCTATTAAGGATTTGTTCTTTGCATTCTAATCACAGGGGTCTAGGATCTGCCAATTCTATAAGCTATGGACTTCTGATATTGATACTGCAATGGCTACTACTGTGATCAAAATGTGAGTTCAGTACACTTGTGGTATTAGCCAGGCTTGTTTCCCTTTGGCAACAGACTGCTTTGGAAAGAGAAAAAGAAGTGTGTGTGTGTGTGTGTGTGTGTGTTTAAAATAGGAAGGTTGCAGGAGATAGACTGAAATACATGCTCTCAAAATTTGTGTGTTCAAATCTTAATCTCATGTACTCCCAAACAGGAACAGATTTGGGAATCAGTGTAACAAGGTAATTAAAATGAGGACATTAAGGCGGTGCCTAATCCATTATCACTGGTAGATATCCTTACAGAAAGAAGAAATATGAACAAGACACAGAGAGAAGAAAACCATTTGAGAGGACAAGGAAGGGGATGCCAGTTGCAAACCAAAAGAGAACAGAGATCTCCTCAGTTCAGAGATGGACCCACACTGCTAATGTTTTGATCTCAGACTTGGAGCCTGTAGAACTGTGGGGAAATAAACTGCTGCTCATAAATAAATGAATAAATGAATGAATGAATGAATAAATAAATAAATAAATAAATAAATAAATAAATAAATAAGAGATGGAAGATGGCAGGGGAGGAGGAAGGGAGATAAAGGTGATAGAGTTAGGACAAAGAAAAGTAAAATACATAAGTATTGCAATGATTTATTTTAGTTTTAAATACTCAGAAACTTGTAGCTGGAAGTTTTCCAGTGTCTGGCCCAGCCTTGAATGGTCCAGACAAATCTCTCTCACCCGCGGTCCTACAGCCACTTATAAAATAGTCATTCAGAGGCTTAATATTATTTATAGCTGCTTGGCCATTAGCTCAGGCTTATTACTGACTAGCTCTTCCACTTAATTTAACCAATAATTCTTATTTATGTTTAGCCATGTGGCTTGGTACCTTTTCTCAGTTCTGCCTTATCATCTTGTTTCCTCTGTGTCTGGCTGGTGACTCCTGACTCAGCCCTTCTTCTTCCCAGAATTCTCCATGTCTCTTTATCCCACCTATACTTCCTGCCTGGCTACTGCCAATCAGCACTTTATTTATCAACCAATCAGAGCAACACACATTCACAGCATACAGAACAGATTCCACAGCAGAAACTGAAAACTTTCTATTCTTCTCTTTATTAACCCTTAAATGTGGAGCATGAATAATTTGTTGCCAGTGAATACTACTCTGGAAAATCAATGGTTCTGCTTTCCCCATGTGGCTTGTCCTTTATTGTTCTGATTTTACCTGTCTTGGACTGGAATAGCCTATGCCTTTCTTCCCTTGACTTATTTTTTTTTATGTGTGTAAATGTGACTGCAAACAACAGTTTGGCCTTGACCTGTCATCTTTATTGATTACATGGGAAGACTATTTTATAGTTGCTGCAATATCTCATTTTACTCCCTTATTTTTCAATACTTCAGTACCTCATGTTTGGCTTGATGGTTTTGTTTAAGGCTTGTCACACCATGGCACATTTTCTGCTGAAGTTTTGGAAAACATGAATGCTCCATCATTTTTGATTTAAAGTAGGAGTTACAAGGCAGAGAAAATAGTCTCTTCCGTCTTTGGGAACATAGAACAAGAATGCACCAGATTTTTTTTTTTTAAATCATTGATGAACAGCTCCCACATAAAGCAAACTTGGTCTCTTGTGAGTTCAGTGACAGCAGTGACTAGGAATACCCTGTAACTAGCCATGTCTAGTCACAGAGCAGCTACGGAAACAGCATAGGCTTATCATTATGTGTCTTATTTCTACATGATAAAATTGTCAAAAAATATTTTTTGGAACTAGGGAAAACAAAATATTTAACAGGAACCAGCCCCCCCCCGCCCCCCCAACACAAAACTTTGCCATCTTCCTTCTGTAAGTGCAAAGCTGTGAATATTGTTTGCAAGATCTTAAAACACGCACTACTTAAATTACACTTGATGCATCCTTTGAAAAGAAATCACATCCTGAATCCATCTGTCAGAGAATACCACGATAATAGGGGAGTGATAGTTGTTTGAGGCAAACTGAGAAAAAAAAAAAAAGAAAACTTCCTGATCTTTGTTCTATTCTTCATGTGAGTAGATTATACATCAGTTTAAGGATGGGGGACGGACCTAATCCAGTCATGAGACACTATGATAGGTACTATAAAATAGTGAAAGAAGCAGGAAAATGTGTCAAGGTTGCTATAAGGCTTCTCACACAGACTGATAGAAAAGAGGAGGAAGTCTGAGGACTCAAATGCATTAAAGGGTGAAAAGTTTTGAGAGTGGGCCACGGAAGAGGCGGACTGTCGATATGTGCAGAGAATCAGGAGTGAGACACAGAGTACATTCAAAGCAAGGTGAGAAGATCAAGGTCTCGTAAACATGGAGCTGCATTTGGGCGGGAGGGCAGGCTTAAGCAGTAGAAGAGTCAGAGAGGGCAGAGAGAAGGCCTTGGGGACAGGAAATTCAATTTCAACGGTGAAATCGGAACTATAAAATTCGAGTATAATCAGGCAGTGCGAAGAAAGGTTGCCTTGTTTATTTGCTTATTTTTTCTGCTCACAGCTTCTTGTCCGCACCCCAAAGTAAAAGCATAGAGTCTGCTGAGATGACTCACTGAGGAAAGTGCCTGGAACATAAGCTTGAGACCCTGATTTTAGATGAAAAAACCACAAAATCGTCCCGACCGTTAGGGCATCTGTAGCCCCGGCATGGTGTGTGTGTGTGTGTGTGTGTGTGTGTGTGTGTGTGTGTGCATGCACGCATGCATATACACATACATGTATGATAGATCCCTGAAGCACATTGGCCAACCAGTCCAGTTGAATAGTTGAGTTCTAGGTTTAATAGGAGATGCTGTGAAAAAAAAAAAAAGATTGGAAAAGCAGTGGAGGGGGACATCTGCTACCCATCTCTGGCTTCCACACCTACCAATATGGGGTAAGAACACCTGCGTGCACATGTGCGCATGCGCGCGCACACACACACACACACACACACACACACACACACACACACACAAAGTATGTATCTTGCAACCAGCCATTTGATGATCTTTTCCAGCAAATTGACTCTCTGGAAATTTCCTCAGCTTGAGCAACTAAGCCTGGCTCATTATTGGCTTTTCAAAGTCTTCCTTTGAATGGCTAGATACAAAAACTGATCCATCTTGCAAAATTTCTAGCAAAGACATTTCCTCATTTCTAATTCTTTTTTTTTTTTTTTCTGGTTGGCAAACTCCACATTCTGCCTCTGCAACCCATTAGTAAGCCTTTCTGTGAAAATTCTGTGAAAATTTCTGTGAAAATTTGTTAAGAAAACTAAAGACAGAGGGTGTAGATCTATAGATTATGCAAGCACAAATATTTTCAAAGATATATTTTTGTTTATATTGGGAAAATTTCTTGCATGTACACAATGTGTACCTATTCCCTATTCCTATTCCCATGACCTGACATGAAATCTCAGAAGTATTTCCTCACCTCTGCATTTCCTTGGCAATTGTTTTTGCAAATCGAAGGTATCTGTAGCTTTGTAGCAGTTAATTGTTGGATCGTATCACACCATCAGATTCAGTTCCTTAAGAGTGATCCTCATTTTTATTTTTAGCTTGTTGTTACCTCTTACAGATTTAAATTAATAGGATTCTATGCAGATTCATTGAATTGACTAAACTTACCCATTATTTCCAGCTATGGCCTGTCCTACAGTATCCTTTTTTGGGGGGGCAGGGGTCAGATATGACAGCACCTAAATATAATAATAGTATCAAAGCCAGAGTGTTGTGGGATGTTTTTCTGTATGCTGTGAATATGTATTGCTCTGACTGGTTGACAAATAAAGCTATTTGGCCAATGGTGAGGCAGAATATGGTTAGGTGGTACATTCCAACTGGAGAGAGAGGAGAAGATTGATAGAATCAAGGGAGATGCCAGCCTGTGGCCCAAGTAGCAACAAGATGTCAGCAGACTGGTAATGCCACGGCCACATGGCAACAT
Source organism: Peromyscus nudipes (assembly GCA_902168325.1). NCBI lineage: Eukaryota > Metazoa > Chordata > Mammalia > Rodentia > Cricetidae > Peromyscus > Peromyscus nudipes. The sequence continues at coordinate 13,301 of CABHPH010157877.1, forward strand.
ATAGATTAATAGAAATGGGTTGAGTTAAGTTATAAGAGCTAGCTAACAAGAAGCCTGACCCATAAGCCATACAGTTTGTAAATAATACAAGCCTCTGTGTGTTTACTTGGGACCAAGAAGCTGCAGGACACAGATGGCAAAGATTTGTCTTGACTGAAGGGCTGGGCAGGACCAGAGAAACTTCTGGCTACACAAGAGGCTTAGAAAGATTTAATTAAAAGTATCAATTTGGAGAAAAATTGTAAATTTTCAGCAAAATTTATTGATACAAAAACACCAGTCATTAAGTACTTATTCACATAAATCAAGATGTGTACTCTAACATAAAAGGGACTTTCTGGCTATCCTGAGTTATAGTAGAGTGAAAGTATTTCAGGAGATAAATGAGAGAAAGTAAGTGAGACTGAGAATAGCAAAGCATGAAGAATTAATAGGCAGTTGATTTGAAAAAAGAACAGCAAAAAAACCACATTTAAGAATTGGAAGAGAGGCTAAGGGAATGGCTTAGTGGTTAGGTGTGGCAGGGTCCTGTGCTATTCCCTTTGGTGGGGGCAAGTAGGTGCAGAGTCAATGACACAGACTCTGGGAGGATGTCAAAACAAGCTCAGTTTATTCAGGAAGAGGCAAGCCTTCTATACCCTCCACCCCTCCCCAGGGGAAGGTCTGATGAATATGCATCTGCTGGTGTGACATGGCTGCCTCTCAGACCATGTCTCAGCTGCTGTTGCTAAGGCCCTTAGGCAGATCCAGGTTGGCTCTCAGAATGTATCTTATTACTGGTTTGGGCAGGATGGCCCTCAGGCCTGTTAGGGACGAGTCATCCCACAGTTAGGAACACTGACTGCTCTTCTAGAGGACCTGGATTCAATTCCCAGCACCCACAGGGTGGCCACAATCTTATGTAACTTCAGTTTCTCTTCTGGCTTCCAGAGACAGGCAGTGCATGCATGTGATACACAGACATACAGTCAGACAAACAGTCATACACATAAAAAAAATCTTAAAAATTTGCAAGTAATTAGAAGAGACAAAGCTGAAGAGGAGTGAAGAAGGCATGTGTGTAGTGAAGCTGGTCACGTGGGACTGGACATGTGGAAATCCCACATTCTGAAATAATTCCTTTCTTTCTTTTTCCTTTTGAGACAGAATTTCACTAGGTAGCCTGGGCTGGTCTGGAACTCACTGTGGATACCAAGCTGGCCTTGAACTCACAGAGATCAACCTACTTCTGCCTTGTGTGCCCTGGGATTAAAGGCATAAGGTACCATGTCTGGACTAATAACAACTTCCTCATTGTCCTTTGCTCTACTCGACTGTTATGCAAACAGATGTTCTTGCTTTGCTTGTCCTCCTATATTTTCCTAAATTTTGTTGTCAGAAAGAACACATACCAATGCCATGAATGGTGATTTGTATTTTGCAGTTCTTAGCCTGCCTTAATGAAAACTCCTTAATGAATCACAATTTAAATGTCATGGCTAAGAGATCAGATTTATGAGCCTGTGGCTTGGTTTTTATTTTTGACATAGCAGCATAAAGATATTCTAAACATAAATTTGCAAGTCTTATTCAAACTAAGTTTTCAATAAATTGATTGCAAATTCTATTTTTAACTCCTGAAATTTGTGTGGATCATAAGAAATAGATTATTTTTAAAATATATATTTTATTGTATTTTGTACTAAAAATAACTATATAATCATAAGCATTGGAGATAACCTGATGAACTGAGTTCAGCTTCTGGGATCCACATTATAGAAGCAAGGAACTGATGTTGCTAGTTGTCTGTTGGCCCCCACATGCATGCCTCTTCACACAGTTAGATAATTATTTTTTTTAAAGACCCAGGCAGACACATAGATTGCAAATTAGAATAGAATCAAAGATGCTGAGTCACAGAATTTCTTTATAGGCAGCCAGTTTGATGGTTAAAGTCTCACACTTTATAACCAGATTACTGTTGTATGAATCCTGGCTCATAATAAGTTCTAGGCATTAGATATTTATGAATAATTTAGCCTGTGCAATCACACTTGCCTTGTGTAAAAAGGAATGAACAGAGTTTCCACTTTAGAAATGTTGAGAGAACAAGTATGTAAGATTCAAAGTAAAACTACATTCATTTTTTTGGAGGACCTCTGTGAGCATGGTTTCTTCTATGTGGCTACAGTCTGCAAGCTTTGTCCCAGGCCCCTTGTTTCTTACAGCTCGGTTCTCATTGAACACTCAGTTTGCAAGAGAATCTTCATTCCTTATCCTAAAGGGCTTTTGGTCTTGCTTACTTTCGGTCTTTCTGTCAGCACATATTTATTTATTCCTTCCCTGGAATATGCAGACTTCATCTGTCTCATTTAGCCCAGTATTTCTGTAATATAGATACTCCAACAAATATTTATTAAATGACTAAAAATTTAAATTACAAATCTAACACCCTCAGCATAGGAAATTACCATTAACTTGATGCATTAAAACTCAGCCCTAACATGACAAATGTACATTCTTTTATTAAATTTATGTTTAAAAATACATTAGATAAGGAGTGGAGAAATGGCTCAATGTTAAGAGTGCACTGTTCTTGTAGAGGATCCAAGTTCAGTTCCCAGTATCCACGTTGGGTGGCTCTCAACTGTCTACAGTTCCAGCTACAGGGGACCTGATGTCCTTTTTCTGACCAGTGTCATCACTTTATTCACATGCATAAACTATTGTCTTGCACACATATACACGTGACTTTTTAAAAAGAGATAAATTTCAGTACAATCTTGCGTTAATAAAGTTATATAGTATTTTTATGAACAATTCTCAATATGATTCTTAAATTATACTTTGGTGCATGCTTAGCCTGCCAGCATTAGATGGCTTTAAGAAAAATGAATGTTTCTTGGTCTTTGAAATTCTATACTGTGTGGTTTTGCAAAAGCAATAAGTGGAAAATAAAAATGAGAAACTTCTTAATATTTGAAGAATATTAAAGAATATTGAAGAATATAGTATATAAAGGCATTGTGTAAAATGCTTTTCCAGTTTTTGAAAGTTGTATTTTAAAAATACAAACCAGAGTAAATAGTTTTCCTTTCCCATAAGTTAAAATTCATTTTTTTCTAAGATTAAAATAAAGAATGCTAAAGATACTTCTTTCTATCACAAATTAAAACAAATTACAGTGAGGTTTTAAAAGCTAATAAAGTAATGTGTTGCTTGTTGAAGAGGTTGTTAATTCTAATTAAAATTTCCCAATGACTATAACTTATGTTTATTTTGCTAAGTATCTTTACACACACACACACACACACACACACACACACACACACAGAGAGAGAGAGAGAGAGACAGAGAGAGAAAGAGAGAGACAGAGACAGCGAGGAGGGGAGACTTAATCCTATCCCCTTTTAAAAGGAGAATGGCTTTATCTAAGAGAACTGGGCTCAGCCCTGATCAAGGTTAAGCAAGGACAACACACAAGGACTGCTTCAGTTGAGTATTGAGAGGCTGAGCAATCTCCGCAGTAAGCAGAAGTAGAGTGGTAGAAGAGAGTGTTCACTGAATTCTTGGCAGATAGAATAGGTAGAAGTCATGACTATCAGCAGGGTGCACAATCAAGAGGCAGCGAAAGTTAGATTATCATCAGGTGGACAATTACAGAGCCTCTAACAGTAACAGACTCTCAGAACCTCCACCAGAAACAGACACAAGCTAACGCCAGTATGTAGGTAAACACAGGCTCCGATTCCAGATCTTCAGGAGATGGGCTGAGGCAGATCTGTAGTCAGGACACAGGAGTGAATAAATGACTCTTAAGGGCTTCATCACTCTGAGTACTGCTAAGTGCAGAATACTTTCCTATCTGCTTCATCAATGCTTCTCATTTCTTCCTCACCTCTCTATGTGAAATAGTTTTATTATTCTAAAACATTTGAAGATGGAGTAATTGGCACACAGAGATCCTCTTTATTGCTTTAAGGCTACAAAAGATCAAGTAAAGAAAAAAGGGTTTTAATTCAGGGAGCCTGTTTTTTAAAATGCACAGTTTAAGGTCAGTAGCCTTTACAAATTGTTTTAACAACAAAAACAAACACAAAGGCAACAATTGTAGGGACTGTATAACAGATTCCATCTTAGATACTTCACACATAGAAACCTATTGAATCTCAATATAATCCAACCTTCAGTTTGCAGATGAAGGAGACTCAGAGAGTTCAAGTCTGTCTTTACAGTATGGAGCAGTGAGAAATCCACCCCTCTGGAGCTTACTGACCATACTGCTTGGATACAGGGGCATGATCCAAGAAGCTTCCCAATGGGCAGAAAGGTCAGTCTCTTTGGCATTAGCACTATGGTAGAGTGGATATGACAAAAAGTCACCTCCAAGTAGTCTTTAGCCTTCCTGGACTCAGAACTTTGATCTTCTCTTCAACATTAGTGAAGATGCCCAAACACTTTTGTTTATGTGGATTATATCAGTGAAGTTTTCATTAATGTGGGTTGTATCAATAGGAAAATTCCATGTTAAAAATGTTTGAATGAGTATTTCTTAATTCATTTGAACATGAAGTCATTGTATATTAGTATACATTGTTGTGAAACAAACTAATTTTACATGTAAAAATAAAAAATAATTGTGATAACAAAGGCAATGCTTTTATCTTTATGCATTTAAACTCCTTCTGTCTTAGGAATAGAATAGCACACACAGTTACACTTGTGTCCAACCTGTGTGTTATATTAGTTGATATGGGTAGTTAATAACCATACACACCCAGAAGGGTTGTTGTGAAGCATTTGACTGCCTTTGTGGTCATTTTTATATACTTATTGTATACAATTACCAACTCAATAAGTGATAATTTTTGAAGGTTAGTTATAATGCAGAATATGAAACTTTATCAATAACCTTTTCTTACTACATTATGTTAGAACCCTAAATATAACATTTAGGATGTTTGTCTTGCTTGCCAATTAATGAGGGAAATGTTTATCTTCTGAGTTATGCAGATTTTTCACATATTGATATATATCATTGAGCAATGGCAAACCAATCGAAACAGTACATCACTGGTCTTGCTAGAAGTCAGTTGAGAATCTGCCAGTTTCATGGTGGCAGCTAAATATTCCTCCAAATTCTAACTTTTTGCTTCAAACCTCAAATTTTATCATTGGCAAATATATTGTTTTTAAAAGTCAATTGTTTTCCTTGAGAGGCTCATATTATTCAGTTTTGGATAAAACAGTAGCTACCTGCCTCGGTTTGGATTGCAATGATCTGTCATACTTACTCTCAGTGACAATAGTGTTCCACAAAAATGGTTCTTTTAGCATTTGTTAAACTAGCTCACAGTGGCTATTCCTTTAGATGAATATCACACCATGTTATGGAAAAGGATGCTTTGTTCAAACTTCCTCTTTCTATACATAGAGTATTTTAAAACAGTAAAGCGTGTGTACGCATGTTGAGATTTAGTAATGTTAATGATACTTTTTCATCAAAGATAGTCAAAGAGAAACTGGCATGTTCTTGGATGTGACTATGTGGAAATGATGATTCTAAGGACGACTGAAGAATTTTTTAGGGTCAGCAACTCTTTCCTCTTGACTTCAGCCATTTTTGTAAAATTTGAAATCAATTTTATACAAGTATTTTAAAATAATTTTACTCCATAGTTACTGTCAGTCACTATGAACTCACAGCAAATAAAATATAGTCATTATATACCTGCTCTACATGTTCAAACCTTGAATTCGGCTTCACCAATAATTGGCTTTAACGTAATGAGGTTACAGATCATGTTGGCCTTTGCAGAAGCTTTTCAGGCACCGAAGGGATGGATAATTAATTCTTTGTCTGGACCTAAGCTGTGGTTGTCAGGTAAAGCAAAAAGGGCACATTAGGATAAAAGGTCAGTGGTATTTGTTACAGCTGAGACAACTGTAGCACAAAATCTTGACTGATCAGTAACATTATGGAGAGGATGGATGTGAGTAAACTTTCCAGTGTGTTTGGAAGGGCTGAAATCTGCTGCAGTAATAATCAGCAGCACCTGTTTGAGGCACCGATGGCCATGTGGCAAACTAATGTATACATTATGAAAAATAAAAGAGAATCTGAGTGTTGGCTCCAAGTCCAGGCTCAACTGGAGAATGAGACTGGGAATGTTGCTAATGGTGCAAGGTAAACTGATATGCATTGTTGCAGTTTGAGATTGACTTATTTCCAGCAAAACTTTCAAATAATACAAAATAGAGTAACTTGTGTCCCAGCAACTATTAGTAAAACTGAGTCTATGCATCCTGAAGCTATGCTTGTCTATACAAGGATCTGGATATTGGATTACAAACATTGGTGTGTGTGTGTGTGTGTGTGTGTGTGTGTATGTGTGTGTATAAAATTTAACATGTTTAATTAACTGCAATTACAACAATTAGGCCAATATACCATGGGATTGGATATTATTTGGAGCCAGTTCTTTTTAGTTCCAGGTTGGCCATAACCAATATCAAATAGCAATTCAGCTGAAGTAGGAAAGAGCATAGGACAGCATGACTTCATTCTCAGATATCTACAGTGTGGGCAAAGTAGAGAACAATGGTTAGGAAGGAAGGCCAAGAGGTAATACTGCAAAACTGAGAGTCTAAGGCTAAATTATGAGTGAACTCCTGTATTATACCTGTAACTTTAAACTGGCATACAAATAGTTAAATTAATTTGAGCAGAAGGACAAGGAGATCAGTCAGCAGGCATTTGATACAATGTGATAAATCAAGACCTATCGATGAGTGATGTACCACTGAGCCACAACATGTGAACAATATTTTATTTGCATAGGCATGTATCTGCTTGATACGTTACAATTGTCCAATGGTTGAAAAGATTCTTGTTTTGATTTGTAGCATCCTTGGCTGACTGTTGAGTTTTGAAAAATCAGTGTTTTGTGTGATTATTTTTGTATAGTGCTACACAATTTTGTCATCCGTTGGTAGATTAGTTGTGGTATGTTATGTGTTTTCATAGCCACAAATTGATTTCACCATCAAAACTTAAATCAGTTTCTATAATTTTCTTCAGTGTCACTGCAGAATGGCTTAATTCTCCATGTGAGATTACCAACTTGTTTACACAGATAGATAGGGTCACAGGCTAATTTTCTCTTCTACACAGAATCTGGCTATAGGAATCTTCATAGAATGCATTTCTAGAGACACACCATTTTTAAGGTTTTAACACAGTGTGTGGTTTGAATTTTGTTTGTAAATTATGGGCCTCTGGTCCCTTTAGAATCTCTTGTTTTCATTCAATTAATAGAAAGCCAAGACCACATTCTATGCCTTTACAGAAAATGTTTCCACTCTAAATTGTTTAGCTAGAAAGGTAATTAATTCTAAGGCGTAGATAAAATTATTGTCTTTGTTTTGTAGGGGGACATTGATGAAATTACTGTCTCCATCTTACAGGGGAGAGGACTGAGACTGAGCATGATGTAAAGAATTTCCCCCACTGTTTGCAGTGGAGCAGCAATGTACATGTGGATGCACCTTCTAACCTCAATGCTGTGTTGCTTCTGTAGGTCAATCACACTTTTTCCGCTAAAGTTGTTGTTGGCTTTTCTGTGGGGTGAACAATTGAGTGCCTTTAAATCACTGATGCATTTCAGCCTGGGATACCACATATCTACAATATGGATGTCCACCCTCTTGATGATGATCTTTGGTCTGTGTATGACTATATCAGCATTAACTCTTTGTAGACTGGAATTAAGTACACCCTTACATGCCTGGTGTACCGAATGTCTTCCATCTTCTTCTCAAGTTCTCTGTATAGTCTTCTCTACCATGATATTTTCTCCAAGTGTCTAACTTAAATCTCCTCATTTTGTAATAGACTCAAGGAAATACATCAGGATATGAAAAGGAAAGGGAACAGTAAGATGAATGCTTTTTTTTTTTCTGAGAATGATTCTCTGCACTAAGCTGGTGATCATCACCCACCTAGAAACAAGACATCTTGCATTACCCTCTTCTGTGTTGCTCTTTTGGTGACTCTTCCCTCTCCTAGTCTATTCTAATGAAAGGTGGCATGCTTATTTTGGCAATATGTGTATTTTTTCTGGTTTCAGTAGACTATGTTCAGAACTTGGTAAATAGTCACTGTAAATAAATGTTTTGAAATATGATAATAAGATCGATTTTTCGTTAGTGATTTGATTAATATACATACCACACTACATACATGTATGCATAAGCACATACAAGAAGACATACTCTTGCTTAGGTCCTAATACTCTAGAATAAAAATCTAGGTAATAAGTCATGCATACATACACAAGCTCATTTTTATGCTTGAGATAGTGGTAGAATATTTTAACCTCATCATGCAGAAATCAGAGATGAGACTATTATTGATTCTAAATGTGGAGGCATGAATTATAGGAATACTGAAAAGTTATCAGATTAGATTTAAAATGATCAAGTGCTTTGTACTGGACTATTAGAAAAGCAGTGTATAGTATTGATTTGGACTATATCCATTATAGGAATCCACTGAAGTATTGGACAAAGGAAACACGAATGTTAAAGAAATTGATCATTGTGAGAAGATTCTATTAGGGGAACTGTAAGCACTGGAGCTTGTAAAGCTTTCCCTGCAAGACTATTTTTTCCTCCTTCTTTTGAGTTCCCTCTTTAGTCATTTCAAGGACTCTGTTTAGAATCACACTTTCTGCTTCATATTGTCGTCCTCTGTTGACATCTGCTCCTTCATTTATTGCTTCCAGTTATTTTACAACTAATACATGGCTTCCAATTGGACCTGCATGGACACCCCATCTGCATTCACCACATGGTTTTTCAATATTCTTCTCTTCTGTTGGAAGCACTCAGCTCTAGGTCCGGGCTTTCAGTCCTCAGTGAAATCTAACATTCTTATCACTTTACAGTGTAGATACTAGAACTGCCTTTATCTGAGGCCTTGTCCCTTTAAGTGAGATATACAGTATATTTTATATGATAAGTTTTCTAAATTTATGTTTCACCTAATTCATTTGCCCAAATGGATGCTCTGAGGATAATGGAAGCAGTACTGGATATTTTTAGAGATCAAAGCATTTCCTAGCAGTGATAGATAGCTAGTGATTCTGGATGAAGCAGGCGTATTTCAAATTGCCACTACTTCAGATGGGGGGGAGTCCTTCCTATCCAGGCAACTCTAAGGACTAAAGTACCATTGTCTCTTGCATCATTAAACCAACTTCTACTGTGTCTTATCATCTCCATCGCTTCAGTTCCCTTCTTTCTTAGGAGAGTCATGGGAAATATATAGATATTTAATTTTTTTGTTTTCCTTCTAAGGTAGATATGCAACAGGAGTCCTGCTGGGAGTGTTAGAAAGTCTATATTTCATCAAATGAAGTCATGATAAAACTGACTTGTTGACTCTGGATGGGTGAAGTAGAATAAATTGGAGGTTAAAGGATGGATAAGGAAATAATAGAATTTAAAATTCATCTGTGTGAAAAAAAAAGGATTCCTAACTTTAAGTCCCTTTATGTGCAAAAATAACCATAATGATAATTAACTCTTAAAGTTATCTTGTGAACTAAATAAATTAATTTATGAAAATGCTTAATGTATTTATTAACACATGTAACTTCTCAGTACGTGATGTTTATCCTTTTTAGCACTTTATTGACATTTATTTTCATTTTTCTATCTTTACAAATTGTAGCATGAATCTTAAAAGTTCTTATTAATAAAACAAACCCGGGCCAGGTATTGGGGTGAACACTGGAAGGTCAGAGAGACAGAACAAACCACAACTAACCTCACCTGGCCAACTTCTCACCTGATCTTGTTTCCTCAGACTGGATGCCCCGAGTCCTCATCCAGAATGGGTCTCAGCTGAACTGCTGCTCAAAAGCCTGAATGCTTAACCAGGCCAAATGTTTCTCCAGGCCAAATGCTTCTCCAGGCCAAATGCTTCTAGTTTCTGGTCCTCACGCTTTATATACCTTTCTGCTTTCTACCACCACTCCCTGGGATTAAAGGTGTGGATCACCCTGCCTGGCCGTTTCCAATGTGGCCTTGAACTCACAGAGATCCAGAGGGATTTCTGTCTCTGGAATGCTAGGATTAAAGGCGTGTGCTACCACTGCCTAACCTCTGTTTAATATTGTGGCTGTTCTGTCTCTGACCCCAGATAAGTTTATTAAGGTACACAATATTTTGCAACACAATACCACCACAACAAATAAATACATATTGTTAGAAATTTTCAGATATACTGCCTGTCACTGACTATCTCCCTCACTACTTAGAAGGTTATCAGTAAAAGATTTTATTTGTTTTACCTTTTTAGATTTATTTTAGATTTTTTTCAAGTATAGAAGTACAGTTCAAATACCATAAAATTTGGTGGTACTTGGTATATACACCAAGCCCAACATTACTACAGTACAATCTAATGTATGTTCATTGTCCCTCCCACCAAACCCTTTAACATTCATTGTATTCTCTCTCACTCTTCTCCTTGGAAACCACTAGTCTCCATTCTGTTTCTGTGGATTTGCCTGTTTGGACATTTTATACCAATTCAACTCAGCCTTCATCAGCTACCTTCTTTTGCTTATATTTTAAAAGGATTTGCATGTCATATTATTTAATTTGTACAACTTTCTTTAATTGATACATGTAGGGCCAGGAGTGTTTTAGAGGTTGGGTGTTTTTAGATTTTTGAATATTTGCATATACATATTATAATGTAATAAGATGGGATTCAACTCTAAACATAAAATCCATTCCTTTGTACAGATGCTGAAAATAATTTTTTGCAGCATTTTATATGCGTTTTCCTAAAATAAAGTAGTGTGGTGTGCAATATTCTACTTTACCATGTTTGCCATTCTCTCAGAATGTTTTTTTTAAATGTATGCAGTAAGGATCTCCAAATCTTGCTTCCATTTGAACACTGTTTACCTGTTTGTTTAGACTCCTTTTTAAGAACCTTTTTGAATATAAATTTCATCTCTTAAAAACAGCACATAGCTTTTTTTAAAAAAACTTTCTGCCTGTCTGTGTTTTAGTTGGATGGTCTAATTTATTTACATTTAAGTAACTAGAAATACATAGAATTTTGATTTCTAATTTTCTTATTGCCCACATGCCTTACCCACTTCTATTCCAGTACATTCCTCTGTTGTTCTATGCAATTTTAATTTTCTTTTCTTTTCTTTCAACTAGCTTCATTATTGTCATAGGAACTAGAATAAACCAACATAGAAGGTTGTATTTATATATTTGTGCATCTCTCTATGTTACTATATATGTAACAAAAACAATAAAAGAAAAAGAGGCCAATGATTTGGGAAAAAGACAAGGAGGGGACATGGGAGTGGTTTAAGGGAAGAAAGAGAAGGAGGTAAATGATATAATTACATTTTAATGAAAATGTATCAATAGAAAAAAAGAAAAATGAGATACCCAAAAGGGAAAACTTTAATTTTTGGAACACAGATTAATTGATGCTTATTTAGGCAATTGTCTAATGCTGTCTCAGTTTTCTAGGTACTACAAAATGTATTAGAGGATTTTCTAGTTCCACATAGACATCACATTGTCCAATGTTACCATTTGAGAATTTTATAAAAAACCTTTTAATTAAATTTTTATAAATATATATATGGGTGTGCGTGTGCATGTGCGTGCGTGAGTGTGTGTGTGTGTGTGTGTGTGTGTGTGTGTGTCTGTGTGTCTGGTTACTCTCACCTCCTCTGTCTCTGAACACCTTCAGCTCTCTTTGCCCACATCCCTACAAGCCACTTTCCCTTCACAATCCCCTCACTCTCTTCCTTCATGTAATTTTGTTTTGTTTTGTGACTTGTGGAGGTTAACAGGGGTCATCTATAAGACCATGGGTTAGGAACTATCCACTGCATCCTAGTGGGCTCAACAGTGGGCACGTGGCTGAAGGTAATATATTCCCCTAACTGTTCTCCATCCAGAATCTAAAAGTAACTATTATTTCAGCAGAGAGAGACAGAGCCTCTCCTCCATGATCCATTATCAACCGTTGACAGGCCCGATTTTTACATAGGCCATTGCAGGTAGTCACAATTGCTGTGTGAGCATGATTGTATTGATTGTGTTATGTCTAGAAGATAACATTTCACGGCTCTTTTCCTTATCTTCCAAGTTTTATATTTTTCTGCCTCTATCTCCTTCGTGATTCCTGAGTCATAGATCTAGAGCAGGTAGTATTGATGTCTTATTTAGAGGTGAGCACCCAAGGGTCTGTTATTCTTAACACTTGGTCAGCCAATCAGTTTCCTTTCTAAGATTGTTATATGTTCTAGTTGTTAATCATTGTCAGTCAACAGAGCTACTTAGTAGGAAAAGGTCAACAATTGTTCCTGATGAAAAGGCTGTTTGCATCAGGCAAACTGCAAGTCAGCAGACAATCTTGTGTACTCAGTTGTATACTATCTTGCCTATGACAGGCACAGGTGAAAGGAATGGTAGGTCTCCCAGGGAACTAACTACCAGGCGGGTCAAGCCATGAGAGTTCTCTGAGAACAGGGTTTTGAAGGAGCTCCCAACCAGTTCATTTCTGTGGACTGGCTGCCAACTTGTTAGTTTTCATTATGATTGGGAGCTGCTGTAATTGAAGGTTGTTGTTGAACTGGTAGATGAGGGAGAATTTTTTAAATTTAATTTAATTTATAATTATATTTTTTAACCAAATTTCAGTTTTATTTTTTCCAAATGAACTCCATCTAGATCACTACAACTCTGATTAATTTTCATAGCTCAAAAAAAAAAACCCTGGATTCATTTTCTTTTGCCAGTATTCCTGTTTTTTTTTTGTGGAATAGATTATCTTTGGAGATAACTTTTTATTGGGTGGTAACTTTTTCATCTTAGTTTTAAAATCATTGTGCTTCTGTATCACTCTGTAAGAAAGTCCCAGTTTTTTGTTTCTGAAAACTTCTTGAGTCAGTTTTCCTCTCATCTATCTATCTATCTATCTATCTATCTATCTATCTATCTATCTATCTATCTATCTATCTATCATCTATCTATCTATCTACCTATCTATCTTCTATCTACCTATAATCAATCTATCTTCTATCTATCTATCTATCTATCTATCTATCTATCTTCTATCTATCTTCTATCTATCTATCTATCTATCTATCTATCTATCTATCTATCTGTCTTCTAGCTACCTATTATCTATCTATCTATCTATCTATCTATCTATCTATCTATCTATTTTCTATCTATCTATCTATCTATCTATCTATCTATCTATCTATCTATCATCTATCTATCTATCTGTAGTAATTTCTTGAACCAGATTTCCTGCCTTATTTGTCACTTATTCCCACACTGAGACCGTAGGTACCCATGATGCTCTTAATACCTGAGGTAGCTCAAGCCAGTGGAAGGTGAATGCAGCTTGAACAAAGAGGATGCAGCTTAGTGTGGGCTTCCAAGTATCAATAGCTGTTGGGTTTAGAAGAACATTCCAATCTATCAGCTCATGTTTCCATATAACTTGATTTTATGCATATAAAGTGTCTTGATATGTCATTTAGAAAATGATACATGATGGCATTTTATTCACCCAATCCGTTAATTAAATCTTTGATGAGCATATAGTTTCCAGGGGAGATTTATTATCATTAAGTCACTGGATAACCCTCCTATTTGTGCCAAGCATTAATTTATAGATTTGTATATCTATGCATACAGGGTACTTCCTTTTCATCAAAGAATGGAAATGTTTCACAAAGAACACATGCTTTGCTTAATATAAAATAAAATGATAATGCATTAAGTGGATTACTTTGAAATCTGAAAAGGGTAACAAATGATTAAAGCCGTGGTATTTTGGAGAGAATGCCTGCTTCAAAGGAAAACTTGGCTTCACCCACTGTTCCAATCTATGTACTGAGTACAGACTCCATCGCCATCTGTCTTTCTCACAGTCCTTTGATTTACGTCAACATATAGCTGTGTGTGAGTTCAGAGGTGCCTGAGGCAGAAGTTCAGTCCTGCCTCTTCCTCAGAAGGTGGCCAAATGTCAATACTAACACTTTTCATGAAAGGAAGAGCTGGAGAACAAACAGATTTGTTCACTCTTCTACAGAAATACAGAACTTTTGGTGAAAGTCACTTGCTCATTTTACTGCGGAATTTTCGTTTAAAAAGCAAGTGATTTTTGACAATTGGAAAATAGAACGCAAAGAAAAAATTAAAATGACTCTTCATGCTTACATCTACGGAAGGCATTATCAAAATACTTCAACTTTGAAGTATTATCAAATAAAAACTTTGAGGATACATTTGAATCTTATTTATTTTTCCCGTGTTTTAAGTTTGTTTTTGTACAGCAATTTGCTTTTTTGCTCTGTTGTGCTTGGTCTGTTGATTTTCTTTTTCTATTGACATTTTCCACTCCTCTATGAACAATGAGTATCTTGTTTCTCTGGGAAATAAAACATTAGATATCAGGTATTGGAGTGTTTTTATTTCTTGCCTGTAAAGAATTGATAGGAATCTTTTTTATTCTTGGAACTAGTAAGTTACTTTCTTGAGAAGAACTAGAGAGAATTTTTATCTTATAAAATTTGGTGTATATGTATTTATAAAATTAAAGGCTTTTTTAAAACCGATGTGTATGCTTTCATTTTAGAGCAAATTTTGAGTCAGCACATGCAGCTAAACTTAGAATAATTACTCATGATGTCATTGGTGGCACAATTACAATACAATGGAAACACTGTGTGCTCTGCTTATCAAGTAGAATTCTGTGGACTAGGTGTCAACTTTAGGGACAAGATGAGGAAACAAGCATTTTCCTATTAAACACTAGCAGTTTTTTCAAGTGTGGAGTTAACCGCAGAAAACCTCAACAACAACGCTACCAATTAAAACACTGTACACTCTTTTGCTCACTTCCTTTAAAAAAGAAACACACTATGATGCATGGAACCTATGTCCTAGTCTTCTGCAGCATTTGCCCATCCATAATGATTCCTGTTTGCCAAGCATGGCACTGGTCTGATGATTGCCACTTTTATATAGTGCTGTGAAACCTCTTAATTGATTTTTCAAAAATAACAAGCTTTTGCATTTAGACTTCAGTGTGCTGAGTGGAAAGATACTTCCCACAAGAACATTTTCAAGGCTGAAAATCCGCTAAATAATTTAATGCTGGAATTGAAAAATATAGGGGGTAACTCAGTGTAGTTTATTTATTTTTTACCACTTTAGGCTTGCCAAAATTGTTTTATAATAAGAACTTGTTCTGACCCAGTTAAGAAATGAACAGGAAAAATGAATGGAACATATGAGAATCAATGACATAAAGTTATAATAGTTTTTTTATGGATCTGCTCCTAATTCCTGCTTGGTTGGGTTTTTCTTCTTTCTCCAGTAGACTCAATTAATGGAATGTCACCCTTAGATGGCAAGATAGTAATTATGCTAGGACACAAATCTGTTAAAAAAGCCAAGATTTCAATTGATAATAGATTATAATATTAACTTATTTTCCTTTGTTACCCTCAGCATTTATGTTCAGTTCTAGTTTATAACTCATCTAATTTTAAGAGTTTTGAGATGGCTGAACAAAATTAAAAACAATCTAATACTTTAGAATCTTCCTAACATATATACATGTATGAAGACAATCTAAATGAAATCTCCAAATAATGGGGGAGATGGAGCCCCATCTGGACCTCCCTCAGCAGTTAATAATATAAGCCTCCAGTGCTAAGAATAAGTTACATCTAATTGAGTTGTTGGTTAAAGGCGACCCATGGAAACCCCCAAACAACTTAGGCTATTGCTACACCCATTGGTAGCGCTGCACAACTGAGGGTAAGATGGCCCTATTGCTGAAGACAACACCTTTACACCTCATTGAACCCAAAGGAGTCTAGCTAATGACTACCTAGTCATCACACCTACTGACTAGTGTTCATGATACTGGAAGGTACCTTGCATGCTATCAAAGGAGAAAGATACACATCAGTCCAGCTACAAATCTCTTTACCTACAGTGATGACTTGCCTGCAAGAAGGTGCAGTGTTGGCACAAAGCTTGTGGGAGTAATCAGTCATTATGTGATTGAATTTAAGGCTCACTCCATGAGATGAAATCCAGCCTTGACGCTGCTTGGGTAGCCAAGAACCTGAGACTCTATTGTCCAGGGACTTAGGGAAAAACCAAATACGAGTGTTTTGTTAAAGGAATGTAGTAATTACATGACCACTAGGGACATCTGCTATATTCATAAAACAGTGCCTTCTCAACCATCATCAGAGAAGCTTCCTCCTGATACAGATAGTAATAAATACAGAGAAGTAAGAGACCTTGGAACGCTCAGTCCTAAATGGGATGTCTTCGTCAAATCCTTCCTCTTGGGGTTAAGGGAAGCCCAGGAAGAGGAGGTGGAAAAAGTATAAGAGCTAAAAAATACCAAACAGTGATTCAAATATGAACTCACGGAGACTGAGGCAGCACGTGAAGGGCACGCGTGGGTCTGCACTGTACGGGGTCCTAGTGCTGAGAGCAGATCGGCACACACTCTCCATCTCTAACCCAGATGCTGTTTCTCACCGATAACCCCTTGAAAATGAACTTAGTTTTCTCCAATGGAGTCTGGGGAAACAAACAAGGGCAGGGGCCATGTACTGCAGTACATGGCCGACACAAAATGAACTCAACGGCCTCTTTGGAGGTTCTTCGTTTTGTCAAAGTATTTTTTTTTTTTTTAAATCTTGCAGGTCCTTTGTTTATATATTTTGGCTTCTGCTTTTGTGTTTTTATGACGTTCCTGTGTGTGAAAACATGTGTGTTTCCCAGTCCTTAGGTGTTTCTCATGCCTGTCTCCTAGCTCTTTTTCTTTTCTTTGCTTGTTTGATTTCTCCTATTCTGATTTGTTTGTTTTTGTTTTAGCTTTTAAATTTTATTAGTATTTCAATGCCAGTTACTTTTCATATTTTTTATTATTTAAAGCGATTTTTAAATTTTAATATATTTTGATCATATTCTTCCCTTCTCCCAAGTCATTCTACGTCCTCTCCAAATCTCTACCCACCCAACTTTAAATTCCTTCTCTGCCTTTTCTCAAGTACAACACCCAGGGGGTAATTTGTGAAAAATAGGAGTTTGCTTGGTTTATGGTTCTGGAGTCTTGGAAATCCGATATTGATTAGTGTCACCTCTTAAGGGATTCTGGTCAGCCTGACATGGCAGAAGCTCTGACATGGTGAAAGAACTCAGGAGAGGGAAGAAGGAGCCGCATAACCTCCCGGTTCAGCAAGGCTACTCTCAGAGAAACTAACAGCTCCAATCTGTACGTTAAGCTGTGTCAACTATTCAAATCAGGAAGCCCTATAAATATTTCATCTCTTTTGACTGTAAATTAACTGATTTACTATTAAAAAATGATTGCCAAGTAATCTGAGTTGAAAATTATGATTCCCATCTGTGCTGTGGTCTCGGCTTCCAGTGTTTGAAAACTGGTGACCCACTCCCACCCATTACACAACGTGACTGTGTTTGGCGGAAGGGCCTTTTAGGAGATCAGCATCTTTTAAAAAAAGCCTTTAGGCCAGGCCTTAAACCAGTATCACTGGAGAAAAGACCTAATTGATGTCTTTATCAGAAACATAAAATTGAACACACAGTCCCCAGAGAAACATACAGAGAGAGAGAGAGAGAGAGAAACAAAAAGGCCCAGAAACTCCATGGCCATCTGCAAGCAATCAAGAGAAGTAGGCAAGAGAAACCAGCCCACAGACATAATAAGCTTGCATTTCCAGTTCTCAAAAATGTATGAAATGTCTTTCATTTAAGTCACACAGTCTGTAAGATTTTCAGTAATCTCTAAAAATTAATACAATCAGATAGCCAAGATTCTTTAAACCTTTTTCAGAAAAAGGGATTATGCAGTAAAAAAAAAAAAAAAAAAGTCCTGGGCCCTTGTGGTGGTGATGTAGGTCTTTAATCACAGCTCTTGGGAGGCAGAAACAGGCAGATCTCTGTGAGTTCGAGACCAGCCTGGTCTACAGAATCGATTCCAGGTCAGTTAGAGCTGTTATACAGAGAAACCCTGTCTCAAAAAACAAAACCCAAAACAAGAGAAAACAAACAAAAGTCCTGAGTACAGTGGCTCACACCTGTAATCGCAGCATTCACAAAATTGAGACAAGAGGATTGGGTCAGTCTGAGGCCCACCTGGGCAGCACAAGGAGTCAGCCTCTCTCTTTCTCCCCCCTGCCCGCCGCTGCCTCAAGATGAGTAAAGATTTCTTCTTGGTTCTTTTATCAAAGGTTCTTTATTTCATCAGAGACGAAGAGCTTAAGTAGGTTTATTTCACAAAGGAAACTAAAGCAAGATAATATACCCTAGAGGAATGGGAATGAGCTTACCTAAAAGACTGAGCCCAGACTAGTATCCCACTGACTTCTGAGCTGTACACGTTTAAGACATTTTTATGACTGTTTATGAGGTGTGTAGAATATTCATAGAGTAAGCTGAACTTCTTTTGAGCCACCATGTGGTTGCTGGGAATTGAAGTCAGGACCTCTGAAAGAGCAGCCAGTGCTCTTAACCTTTGAGCTATCTCTCCAGCCCCTAAGGCGAACTTTTTAACCTCCAAAGTTAGGGTAGACTGGATCTTCCTTTTAGGGTATTTCTTCCCATGAGTCTCTTGAAAAAACTCACAAGTGGGGGTATATCCAAACAACAAGGCAAATGATATAATCAAACAGCGTCATCTGAAGTTGCAGACCCTTTATGAGAATGTATGGCAATAGGGAAAATGATCTGACCCTTTAGTTTCTGTTATGACGGGACGAGACTAAGAAATTTGAAAGACGCTTGACTACAAAGAGGTCTAAAGACTGTCATGAGGCACGGCTACCAATGTACAGCTCCAGCTTTGTTTGGTTGTCCCATATCCAACTCCTTGACGGTCATGACTTGCATCATGCATATGTAAATGTGTTATTTATGTTTGCATGTGAATGCGAATATAGAGACATATTCTTTACTAGTAATTCTACAGTCTATATGTTACTATTTCCTTCAGAGGTAACACACACACACACACATGCACGCGCTCGCGCGCGCACACACACACACACATACAAATGGGTCAGAAAGAAGCTCAGCTGGTTATTGAGACACATACAGTTAGTGCGTTATAAAAGAAAATGCAAAGCCACAAAGCTCTCATCCCAATCCCATGCTTTTTCCATGTTGTCCTGCTGTGCCTTGAACCAGTTCTTTTTTTATTGACTTGATTGACCGAGCTGTGTAAACGGCTAAACATTACCTCCATCTCATGTCTTTCCCAATATTTCCACTTCCTTCAATTCTTGAGAGTTTGATAAATGATTTCTGCTAATTAGCATTTATTTTACAGGTGGAATAAAAAAATTACGACCACATTTTTCAACCATGCATAAACAGAATCCCTTTTAATGTAAGGCTTATGGTCTGACGAGTAATTGTGGCACACCTGTCAGCGTTATGAAAACACTCCTTTGAAATTTGTGCCTCTTTCAAAAGACTGTCAGAAAAAGAATCAGGCTTTTTAAACTTCATGCGGCGATGCCTCATTGCCATGACTCAGCAGGCATCCTTATGACTCCCTAGGCACAAGACAGTTTTAAAAATGATTGCATCAGACCTTCCAACTCAGCAATCCTCCAAAGAAATTATTTTAAATGGATTTATTTGTTATTTAGTCATTTGGAGAGGTCATTTGGCCTGAAACAAAGCCATACAATAGGACATATCTGTCTTTATTTTGCCAACTCTATTTTGTCTATGGCCTTTCCTCCAGTTCTTCTGTGTTCTTCATTATCTTTCTAATCTTTCTGAGAGCAGGACACTGAGGAATGAATGGGCCAGTTTGTACTCAGATGTGCATCACTACCATGGCATAATCAAAACTTCACTTTTTAACCCCAAATACTCAGCCTTCTCTGAAACAGAGGTTGGTAGTTGACACTTGATAGTGACTAGAGGTTCTTCCTGGCCCCTCGAAACTGGTGCTAACCCCCCTTTCCTGTCTCCAGTTTTAGAGAGACTTACAAAGCACATTACTCCACTGTGTAATTTGGATTCTAAAGAGTAGCTGTCAAAATTTTAATTTAAGTACTCATTTCCATTAAAATTAAAGACTATTTTTTTCAAGGCAGAGTTTCTTTTGGGTAGTCCTGGCTGTCCTGGAACTAGCTCTGTAGACCAGGCTGGCCTCGAACTCACAGAGATCTGCCTGCCTCCGCCTCCAGTGTGCTGGGATTAAAGGCGTGCGCCACCACTGACCACCTACTATTCTTATTTAAGCTAAAGTCACAGTTTGTCATTAAGAGTTGCTGTTTTATGAAAATGATAACTGATTGTGTCATATCTGATTGTAAAAGGAGATAATTGCTTTATTGAAGGATCCAAAATTAGTTTTATTGCCTAATGCTCAAATTTTCCTAGTGTTTCTACAACATTCCTATTACATTTGACTATTGTATGTATTCCTTGTGAAAGTCACTGAACTTTACAGTGAAAATAGAGAAAGTATAGTCAGTCAACTTTTTGATTTTGTTAAATCCTCTGTACGGGGAGAAGGAGCTCAAACACATTTTTCTGATTCATACACTATTTAAAGACAAATGCTCAGTAACCAGGTAGGACACAGGGACATTCCCTCCTGTTACGGCTGTGCATGGAAAAGCTGAGCTGGGGCAGTGGATTCGTAACTGCAATCAATTTTCTCTCTGACTCCCATCATGCCCATTGGCTTAGTTAATTTCTTCTCTCTTCTGGAAAATGTCTTGTACCACACACTCGATTTCCACCATTATGCTTGTTTCTCAGACTCTCATCGATCTCCTATTTACCTCATCCCCTTTTGTGGTTTTAAATATGTCTTGCTTTTAGTATAACATGAATGTATATGATAGATTTTACTTGATTTCATTACAATAATTATTTAAAGTGTTGTAACTTACTTAAAATTTTATATGAATTATCAGGCTTGCTTTTTAAGACTTTAAATAACCCAAGAAGAAAATTTTTGCCCATGAATTTTGAACATGACTCTTAAAAACTTACTTAGGCTGACTTACTGTAAAGAAGATTGATTTATCACACAATGAGACTGATGTTTTAAAGACTCTTTATGTTGTTTCTGTGTATGTGTGTTCATGTATGTACATATGTAGGTAGCACATGTAACATACATAGATTTACATGTACATACTTGCTTATTGAAAGGCTGTAAAAACACTCCATACTATGGAGTAATCATTGTCTTTCTCATCATAACATGTTTTTGTACAATTTGTACCAATTTGATAGATTTATTATCAACTTAGATTATGGAAGTTAAACAGAACTTTCAAGTTGTTTTTAATGCAGGTTTTTTTTCTTTTTGGAAGTGCTGTAGATCAAACTCATGGTCCTACCTGCACATGCTGGGCAAGTGCTTTATCACTGAGACACATCTTCAACCAACCTCCAAATTTTGTTTATGATAATTGAATTTATTTTTTTATTTAGAAGTATTTTATTTTTGTAAATTTTCTATACAAGTGCATACATTTAGACTCCTGAGACTTTTGTTATTTATCATAAATGCCTTCCAGTCTGTTATTGTCATTTAATATTGTTTATGGTTTACTTATGCAAATACGACTTAAGGCTTATAATTATATTTGTTTTTATTTTGTGCTTTCCAATTTAAAACAACTTAAATGTAACTTTTTCTAAGCAAGCTCCTTTCAAGGTTTCCCTGATATACCTGGGCCATTCTCCAAATTTCTGACATGGAGAAAGAAGAAATTCAAATCTGATACTGGAGGAACCAATGATGGAGATGAGGACAGGACGTGACAGACATCATAGGTGTTAGCCATTATCTTTGCTGCCTGGTGACATGTAAGGAAGCTCTGTTTTATTTTTCTTAACCAACATACAGAGTCTGAGTTTGACTGAAAATAGCCACAGACCCAAAGGAAAAGGAAGTCTGCGTTTCCTTGTAGGCACTGACAGAACATTTTCTTTTCTGTGCTCAGATTCATTTTTGGAGAAATTACTCATCACTACTTTAATGTCAAGGGTTTCAGGTCATAAAAAGCTGAAACTATGTAGCTGATGACATAAACATTAAATTTTTTGTGCTCTCCTTTTCTCACAGTTATAGCTGGCAAAAAAAAAAAACATAGTTATTTCGTTACTCAGCTACCAGTTTCCTTTACTGTACTGAAGCCTTTTAATTGTGTTGCGATCCCATTTGTCAATAGTTGGCCTTATTTAAACAACTGGGGTCCTAGTAAACAAAACAAAACAAAAACCAAACTCTTTTTTTTTTTTTTTTTTTTTGGTTTCTCAAGACGGGTTTCTCTGTATAGTTTTGGTGTCTGGCCTGGATCTTGCTCTGTAGACCAGGCTGGCCTTGAACTCACAGAGATCCCCCTGGCTCTGCCTCCCGAGTGCTGGGATTAAAGGAGTGTGCCACCACTGCCCAGCTAAAACCAAACTCTTACAACACCTATATTTTGAAAAAAAAAATACTCCTTTTCTGTAGCAGGAATCTTAAAAGTTCTTATTAATAAAAACAAACCTGAGCCAGGTATTGGGGTGAACTGGAAGATCAGAGAACCAGAGCAAGTCACAGCTGTATCACCTCGCTGGATCCTCAGCTGGTCTTGTTTCCTCAGACTGGAGGCCTCTGAGTCCTCAATCAGAATGGGTCTCAGCTGAACTGCTGCTAGAAGCCTGAAAGCTTAACTAGGCCAAATGCTTAACCAGGCCAAATGCTGCTAGTTTTTGGTCCTCACACCTTATATACTTTTCTGCTTTCTACCACTACTCCCTGGGATTAAAGGCTTACTTTCTGGGATTAAAGGCATGTGTCACCATGCCTGGCCATTTCCAATGTGGCCTTGAACTCACAGAGATCCAGAGGGATTTCTGTCTCTGAAATGCTAGGATTAAAGGCGTGTGCTACCACTGCCTATCTTCATGTTTAATATTGTGGCTGTCCTGTTCTCTAACCCCAGATAAGTTTATTAGCATACACAATATTTTGGGGAACACAATACCACCACATTTTCCCTCTTTTGTCTAAAATTAAAAAAAGCTTATAACTAATACAAGAAAAATTATATCCAATAAGTATATACAATATAAACAGTCAAGAATTACATTAACAATGTCTAGTCCATTAACATTTGACAGGTTCAGATGAAAAACTCCATTATATATATTAACAATGTCCAGTCCAGTAACATTTGACAAATTCAGACAAAAATTTTCATTACTTATCTTATTTAAAACAAGTAATTCCTTTTTAAAAGTATTTTTTCTTTTCATAATAGATTCAGTAATCTACCTTTTGTCATTTTAATATCTCCCTCTTTTTCTTTTTAGTGTAGATTCAGTGATCTACGCATTTATCCTATTATTCTTTATCTTTTTTCTCAGAATAGATTCAGTGATCTATCTCATATCCATTTTCTTTTCTCTTTTTTCTTTCTTTTTTAAACAAAACCTCTGAATCTAATCTCCATGTTCAGCTTTTTTCCTGACCATTAACAATTAACAACTTGTAACCAACCATCATAAACAATGACAATATCCATAACTCATTAAACGACCAAGAACTAGCCACCCCACTTCTTGGGAATGTGGGCATCTTTTTCTTAAAATTACTTCCTGCTTTCTAGGGGCGAAGACATCTTTAAGGAATCCTGAAAAGAAAATTTTTGGGTTAATTGTCCAGTCTTATATCATTTGTTCAGTCTCTGCATATTGAGAAAGTGCAGGGCTTGTTTCAAGTCCTTGTTCAAGTAGTCTGTCAGGATGGATCATCTCAGCTAGCCATCTCAAAATTGTCCTAAACAGTTTGGAGTCCAAAGTCGATCTTTTGGTGGTGTTAATCAGCTTAATGGCTTTACCATCGTCCATGTGGAATCATCTTTGTGGAGTCCTGTCATCTTTTTGAAGATTTCAAAGTCACTGTTAGGCGTGGTCATGGTTCCTTGCAGACTTTTTTTTTTTTTTTGGTACCTCCTCTGTGGTTTGGAGTAATCATAATCTGATAAATGTCTGTCTTTCAGAACCATGAACATTCTTCCCTAGAAGAGTCTTGCCAAACTTTTCCAAACTGACCTTTGCCGATGCTTTCTTGTAACACGATGGTCTTGGCAATTCTTCTCCATACAAGTAGTGGTAAACTCTTTGTCCCAGGTAGCAGTATCACCACAGTCACCAACACAATGAGAAGGAGCCAGCAACTTGGAGCAGCAGCTTTTGCCTCCATGGTCCCACTGCCGTTTATTCCTCTAGAAGTTACCAAGTTTTGGGTTTTATACTCAGGTACTTGATCAATTTGGAACAGATTCTGTGTAGAGTGAGAGATGAGGATTTTGTTTCATTATTCTGCATGTGGATATCTAGTTTCCCCAGCACAGTTTGATGACCATATTGCCTTTTCTTCAATGTGTAGTTTTTGAATATTTATCCTATACTATGTAGCTACTGTCAAAATATTATAGGATATTATTTCCCACATTTTCAGATAATAGACAGTGAGTGATGCACACAGCTCAAGCACCATAGCACAGCTCGGGTGGTCGAGTTTTGGGGTGAAACCAGGCATTTGACAACGACACTGAAACACTCCCCCCCCCCCCCCCGCACTGCATCAGAAACTTCCAAAATACATGGATCTGATAATAAATTAGGTAGTAATAAGAAAAAAAAAACACAACCAGAAAAGAAAAAAAAAATGCATAGGATGATGTAGGCACAAAAAGTCATCATCTCCAGAGATGGACTTCAAAGTAGTTAAGCTGGCAGCTTTCATTCTGGGCTCCCTCTAACTTCCTACACAGTAAAAGCAGAATATGGAAGCCTTCTAACCATGCCTTCCAATCTCTAATCCCAAGATTTAGTAAACTAGAAAACTGGATTTTGTTTTAAGCACAAGTTTCCTCTATTTAATTGTAAACATTAAGTCTTATACACGAATTTATAATATAATTAAGTGATTTTAAGACTCTTTTTCTGAGTACATGTTTTTTGGTTGGTCTCTCTGTCTCTGTTTCTGCCTGCCTGTCTGTCTGTCTGTCTGTCTGTCTCTCTCTCTCTGTGTGTGTCTGTCTGTCTGTCTCTCTCTCTCTCTCTCTCTCTCTGTCTCTCTCTCTCTGTCTCTCTCTCTCTGTAACCCTACATTAAATTCTAAAGAAATGTGAGATTGATGGGTTATGGTGTCCTGAGAAGTAGAAAGAAGAAAGGAAAGGACATAGTAATGTAGACTTGTGAAGGCAGACTTTACCTTCTTCACAGTTTACATTATTAAGACCTCATGGTATATTAAAGATGTATTGAGGAGTTTGGTAATGTATTTATTCATTCACTCAACTTAAATAAGTATCTGTTAAGTACCAAATTGGGATTAGTACTGTGCCCGATACTGACATAAACAAGGACAGAATCACTATCTGAAAGTTCATGGACTGCTCTCAGAGGAGATGGATAATATATAACTAGGTAAATGGTGTCATTAACAAGGCTCTTTGCAAGAGTAATATGGTATGTGGGGAAAGTATTTTACAGCAGGGTTTGATCTACTTTAAAGAATGTGTAAGTTGTACAGAGGAATATATACCCAAACCCATAACATTTGTTATAAATCATTTGTTAAACTGAAGGACATTGGATGATAGGGGGTGGAACCAAAATATGAATCCACAGAAATTCTAAGGATTTTTTATTGCCATTGTACATTTTTTTTAGAATCTTAGGAATAAGTTTAGTTTGTAAACATTTAAAAATTAATCTGCTATTAAACTGCCCTTAAGTAACTGAAAGGAAACTGCAGCATTGTCTTTAAAATCTCTCAGAGTAGGATCTTTGTTGATTCTTGTTTGTTGTTATTCTCATGTCTAGAACAACCTTTGGCAAGAATAAAATACTCAAGAAACACTTTCAGATTTGTTGAACTCGTTAATCAATCACCCGATTAAAATACTATAGAAAACAGTTGAGTTATTGGCGTTGTCACTTACCTATTAATTATTATGTACTTCAAAGCATATGCCAAGGGAGGCTTATTTATTTATTTCAGCTTCGTGCTCCAATTATCTTCCAAAAGCAAACTGTTTTAACTCCCCCACAAAATGTGTGAGAGAGTGAAAGCAGGTGCACATTGACAGCGTGCTTTTCAGCTTCATGATGATGTTTCAGTGCAAATCATGTAACTGATTAAATAATTGCTCAAGCCTTCCTTTTCTCTGATTAATATATTTTCCTTTAAACAGACACTTTCGAATGCACAGCAGATTAATTGGCATTTTATTCTTTTCATATACATACATTTCTACCATTTGATCTGTTTTCAGGGCCCATCACTGAGTAGATATAACATTCAGTTGCAAATGTTTTTAATGCTTTAGATCCATGACACCTTGCTAGTAATTCCAAATGCATATAGGAGCACCAAACACTGTGGAATGTGTATTGTTCATAAATGTATTTATTTAACATAAGTTTATGTCTCTTTGAATACTTAAACATCAAACCCTCATATTATTTCTCCTCTTAAGACTTCTTTGAGAAGATATTTACTGATATTCTTCATTATGCAAAGGAGAGTCTAGTGAAGGATATTATTTTTCATGTGAGTGTGGTCCACGTGCCTGTGTACATGTGAATACTAGTGCACACACCTAGAGGCCAGTGGAAGGAGGTATTGGGTGCCCTCCTCTGTCATGATTTGCCTCAGTCCATTGAGATGGGGCTTCTCACTGAACCTGGAGTCCGTTGTTTACCTTAGCTAAGTTGGTAGGCAGAGCACAGCAGCAATCCACCTGTCTCTGTACTCCTCACCCAGCTGTGGGTTTGCAGGAGCACTCAGCCATGCCTGACTTTTTATGGGGTGGAAGGAAATCCAACTATTGCCTATTGTCCTCAATCCTCCTCATAGGCACCATGGGATGTGCACAGAAGCATGCCTATATCCACATACACAATAAAAACTAAATGAGAGGTTTTTTTTTTTTTTTTTTTTTTTTTTTTTTTTTTTTT